>PVJX010022098.1:0-31030 GCA_004027295.1 Dolichotis patagonum | reverse complement strand
GAAGCCTGGAGTAAGTGCCAGAAGCCTGGAGACAAATCTCTAAAGGCAATGGCAAAGGCTGGAGCCCCTTCAAAGAAGCAAAAGCAAGACTTCTTTCTTCTTTGCCTTGTTATTCCATCAAGGTTATAAGCTTATTGGTTGGTGCCACCCACACTCAAGATAGGTCTTCCCTCTTTAGTAAATCAGCTATCCAGGCTCATCCAGAACTGAGCTAAACCAATCTGCTAGACATTTTTTACTCAAGTTGACACCACAACTAATTGTCACAAACAGCAATTATCAAAAAGACAAAAGATCATTAGTGTTAGGATCTGAAGAAGAGGAAACCCTACACACCGGCAGTAGAAATGCAATTATTTTAGAACTAGTATGGAAAACTGCATGGAAGTGCCTCAAAAAATTAAAAATAAAATGACTACATAATCCATCAATCTTTTTTCTAGGAATACAGTATATCCAAAGGAAATGGGTTAAGTATGTTAAAGACCTGGGTGTGTACTTCTGTGATAGCACACTTGCCTAGAATGTGAGACTGATTTTGACCCCAGTACCAAAAGATTACAATAGTATGTTAAGAAGATATTTGCACTTACATATTGAATTTCACAATAGCCAAAACATGGACTTAACTTACAATTCCATTGATCCATTGATGGATGAATGGGTAAAATATATATATATGTATATATATATGTATATGTATATGTATATGTATATGTATATGTATATATATATATATCTTTTTTAAAGTTTATAAAGTTTTAAAGTTGAAATAAGTCAGACACAGAAGACAAATACTGTATGATCTCACTTGTACAGAGTATCTAAAAATGTCACACTCATAGAAATAGAAAGTACAATGGTGGATTACAGGGCTGATAAGAACAGTCATACAAGTGCACTTCAGAGGAGTTAGTAAAATAAAGGGGTAAGGGAGTTACTAGAAAACTTGCATTTTTATCCATCTTGTGACCCCTAAATAATCCCAGGATTAGCCAAGATATTAATCATAACTTTGGTTTCTTTCTGTGAAATAAAGAAGACCCCAAAGCTCCTCTCAGGTTTAATATTCAATGATTTGAAGCATCTTTTTATATTTTATGTGATTATAATAAAATTGTCGTAGCTTTTCTACCAAAACCCTGATTTATTTGGTGCTAAATATTTCAATGGCATATGGTACCAAAGTAAAGCATTAGGGAAATTTGAACTGGTATTTTTGTTTTTTGGGTTTGTTTTTTTTGTTTGTTTGTGTTTGTTTTTTGGTGCTGGGGATCGAACTTACAATGTTGTGCTCACCAGGCAGGTGCTTATACTGCTGAGCTAAATCTCCAGCCCTGGGAAATTTGAACTGTTTTAAACAACCTAATTTACAAATCAGTCCTCAAGAAGGCACTGTGGCTACACCTGTGTTAGTGTATCACAGTACTCTAAAAACATTAACAAGAAGTTTGAGAGCTAGAATGTAGCATTTCTGCAAAGTCCTAGGCACGTAAGTATTCAGTAAGTACTTCCTGATTTGATTATTAACTGGATGTTCTGGTACTTTGCATCTGATGTTCTGGTACTTTGCATCTTTTCTTGAAAGTAGATTATAATTTATTACTGTCTTTGTTCCTTTTCTCTCATTGCTGAGACAAAATACCCAACTTAAGAGTTAAGGAAGGAAAGATTTATGTAACCCAGTTTGTAGAGGATTCAGTCCATAATTGGCTGGCTCCAGGACAGGGTGGCACATGGTACAAGGGCACTAGTTCATAGTCAAGGAAGGCAGCAAAAGCAGAAAGAGTAAACAGGAGGAGATTTTCCCTCCATTATACTGCGAGCAGGCTACCTGCCCTAGGACAGGAGTAGCATTCACACTCCCAATCCCAACACTAGACAACGAAGCAGTCAAAAACTCTGGACTCAGTCACCTCTAAAAAGCCCAGGCCCCACCCTCATGACCACATGAGGCTTTGTGGGAGCATCCAGACACCAACCATAACAATTACTGACAGGAAAACTAAAAACATGAGCAGAGTTTTGTCAAGCCACTAATTTTAGAAAGTACTTTTCACTATTATATGATTTCATTCAATATGATTAAGAATAATTTATTATGTTTTATAACAATGAAATAAATGCATTACATGTAAATTATATATTTTATACATGAAGTATGTAATATAAAAGGAGAAAGCAGAATATAGAAAATAGAAATCATGCAGGGTGTGGTGGAGCATGCCTGTAATCCCAGCACTCAGGAGGCTGAGGCAGGAGGATTGTTGTGAGTTTGAGACCAGCCTGGGCTGCAAAGTGAGTTCAAGGCCAGCCTGAACTGCATAGTGAGACCCTGGCCCCCAAAATAAATAAGTAAATAAATATCATAATTTGACCAAATTTATTGGCACTTCGGCATATTTGGTGCAGTTATTTCTCTACATATATTTTAAATTTGTCAGAATCATTCTTAAAATTAGAGCTAAGCTCTTCACTGGTAATTTAATATTTTTCTACACATCATTTTTAATAAGTGCTTAGGACTTTCCTATTGTTGGGACATTTCCAACATTTCATTATTTCCAGATTTCCATTAGAAGTGCTATAATGAGAGTTTTTTACATAAATCTTTGTCTATAACATTGATTACAACTTGAGGTATATTCCTCAGAGTGTATTTTCAGGTCAAAGAATATAAATATTTTTAAGGCTCTTGAAAGCAATTATCAAGTTGCTTTCCAGAATGGCTGCACCTGCTTAGACTTTACCAGCCGTGCACAGAAATTCACTAACCTCAAATCCCTCCCAAAATTAAGTATAATCTTGTGTTCTATATTTACTAACATTAATATAGGAAACCATCCCCTCATTTTGTTTTAGCTTGCATTTTTAACGAGCTTGAAAGTTATTTCAAGTTTATTCATGTGTATCTTCTCTGTTTGCTATCTTTATGATTCATTTTTAAAGTTGTATTTTAAAAAATTATACCTCAGGTATCTTAAATGCATTTAGTGCCACACCAAAAAAAAACAAAGTAGTGACAAATTTTATTCAAAAAAGCAATTTAAAATATTTAATTTCCTTGAGATTTCAATTACTACTAAAGAAAGATGAGACCTTTTTATGTTATCTAAAACTAGCACACCAGATTTTTAAAACACACAGAGGAATTGCTACAGAGTAGCTAAATTGTGACTGTCTTGGAACTTTGGATTCTGGACTTTGTTTCCTCAAGGTCTATAGACACTAATAAGCTCACCAGACAGACCACGGTCATCTCTGGTGAATAGGACCTGGTTCCAGACCTGTCTGCTGCTTCTTCAAGGACATGGGCATCAGCTCTCTCTGTTTTGGTGCTCTGCTGGGCAGTCGAGGAAAACAATACAAGACTGACTGCTTCTCTCACCCAAGTTCAACATGCAATTCACCATTTCCGATGTAGCAAGAGAAGTCTTGCAAATAAAAAATCATGACTTGCTCCAGGGCACAAGCCCACTTACAAGCCTTACTGACCAGCCCCTCTTGGAGGAGTGGTTGATGGGGAACTTTAGTTAACAAACACAAAACTGAGGGGACGACCCATGTGAACAATTGATGACAGTGACTGTATTAACCACTGCTGTTAAACTTAATCAGTAATGCGTATTTTCAGCCCAGAGGGCCCTGGGTGACTAAACAAGGAATGGGGTGATCTCTGAAATATTTCTAGTTGTAATATTAATGTAGCATCTGGGGAGGGTTGTACAGTATGCCACGCTAGGCCACACTGTAATGTCCAGGGGTGGACAGTGAGCCACTGCTCTGCTGGAACATACAGGTCCTAGTAGTTCTAAATCCAGCATTGGTAAAAGAACTACAGAAGAAGTTTTAAGTATTGAAGATGGGAAAGCAAGAGGGAGTACATAACAGACATGGTGGGCAGCTACTCTGGTTGGGTAGGGTGTATTTGAAAGTGAATAACTCTGGATTTCTTATCTGCATCTCCTTTTACTGAGATCTGTGTTCCATGAAGGTTCTTGGAATCTGATTGCCTCCCTGGCTTCTTTCATACTAACCTTGAATTTCTTTGGGCACTGTGACCTTTCCCTGTCCTTTGGTGGAGGGTGAGAATATGGGTAGGGACCTTAGGGACAGGTAGTTTGGGCTAAAGGATTAAGTAGAGGGCAAGTTTGCCATTCCTACGTTAATCACACTACCTAGAAATTTCCTGATTCTGAGTTCTCTGTCTCTGTCTTCCTAACTGCTTGGGTTTAGCTGCATTTATCTAATTCCTCAAGAGCTTAGCTGCTTTTGCCCTTCTAATTGCTGAAGTCTAGCTACAGAGGTCAAAACTGTCTTACTAATTTTTAATAAAGCTCAATGAGGCCTTCATTCTAGCTCTTCCTACGTACAGCGCCCTCTGTCCCTAATTTTATAGACCACTTGCCAAAGGTCCCCAGGCCCAAAAGCAACATATTTGGTTTTATCCAAAAACTGATCCTCTAATTTATTATATTACTTACTCTTGCTTTTGGTTTTTTCTATATATTTACTTAGTACTTGTTTTTTAATGCATTCTAAAATCTTAGATATTTATTTTTGCACATAAAATGAAAATGTGGTTTTTGTACAGAGTTCAGTGCCACAGAGTAACCTCCAGGACACTCACACTCACCCAGATCCCAAAAGTAAAAACTAAAAGACTCTGTCTTTATTCTTGTTGGTTGGACCTTGGGTTCTCACTCAAGTGTCTTTTATGTTTCTGTTCTTATAGAACATGGCATGTCAACAACACAGTGTAGTACCCACACTACAATTAGTGCTAACATTATTATAGACAGCTAAATTAGGTAGAAATACTATATGCAGTCCAACAGGGCTGGGGCCTCACGGGAGTCAGTGCAAAAGCTGAGAACACATCACAACTGTGGCTAGAGGCACATCTAACAAAGTTATTAAATGGTCAGATTTACATACCTCCCTAAGGGATAGATGGAAGTTTGAGATTATTAGTACCACCCTTTTGAGATTTCCCATATAAATAAATCATTATCTCATTAGAGGTGGGGTAGGTCATTCTCTCCCACCCACTAAAACTAAAACTAAACTTTACTAAGGCTATGAGTATAGATTACAATCAAGTTTAATGTTGTCAATTATACTACATGACCTGCTTCCTCATTGGATCAATATTACCTAAATGGCTATCCTTGTAATTGTATTGGTTGACCATTGTTTAGACTCACATTGGACCCACCTCATGATTTTGCTCTATAAAATTCCTTTGAGAAGTGGGCACATTGGCAACCCATTTGGGACCCATCCTGTCTCCCAAGAGCTATTCCTATTCCCTATTCCTTCCCCCAGTAATTTTTCCTGCTCTTAACCTCTGCTGTTCCTTAAAATTCATTCTTCAATTTGGAGGAACACAAACTCAGCATATCCTAGCAGGTTAGGACTTAAATTTATTTCCCGTATGTCATTTGGAGGCTCTATATCATTTGGAGGTCCCACTGAGATAACTGAAAAGAGGTAATAGTTTGCTTTTATTTCATAGATTCTGGATTGTGACTCATTTAGATAATCAAAAATTGTCATCCTTAGTTGTCAATTTCTTAAGCCTTAAATTTTATGCCTTGTCTTTTTACACATTGTTTCTGTTAAAATGATGTTATGTTTAAGTTCAAAACATGGGAAGATTATGATGTTTCTTTGACAAGACATTTTACTTTTGCAGACAAGGCCTTGTACTCTTGTTTTATATATGCTGCATTTAAACTAACTAGTTGTTAAATTTATTGATGCTCCTCGCTTAACCTATTTGACTTGTTAGACAAAAGCACTAGAGAAAAGTAGTGTTATAACATCCCCTAATAAACTTTGATATAAAATGCTGTAAAATAGGTTTTTAGTTTATTTAGAAAATACACATACCTACTAGTAAATCATAGGACTCCATTTGCCAGTAAAAGATAGTATGTTGACTGCCATTCTCAAAATAGGGAGGATATGTTTTACTGGAACAGTCTGGCCCAATCCTCCTCACATTCTGAAGGAAATGTCAAACTTGAGCTACTTCAGTTACCTATCCGGTCTGATCTCCCTGTGGTGAGTAGGCGATCATAGGTCTTTAGATTCCCCACTCTTGCCTTTTGAGGCTGAGGGTGACTCACAGGCAAGTTGTCACAATAATTCACTGTAAGCATGAGGGAAAAAAATACTTTTTTTTTTTCTAATCTTATTTCTGACCTTTTTTTTTTCTTTTTGTTTTTTGTTTTTGAGTCAGGATCTCACTATGCAGTTCAGGCTGGCCTTCAACTCACTTTGTAGCCCAGGCTGGCCTATATTGCAATGATCCTCCTGCCTCAGCTTCCTGAGTGCTGGGATTACAGGGATGGCTCTGATTTCTGATCTTATCCTGTCACTGTCTATTCTTTTATTTATATTTATGTTTTTTTAGAGGCATGTTTCTGCTAAAGATTAGAAAGGGAATAACTCTGAAGTATCAGAATCTTTCCCTCCTATCCAACAACTAAGAAAACTTAACTGAGCCCATAAGAAATGATTGTTTGCTAATTCCAAAGACAACAAGTCATCTTAAATGAGAGATGCATGCCACATCTCTGAATCAGATGAAACATCAAAATTTTACCCCTCCAGGAGAGCACACATGAAAGTCACGTCCTCACTTACATGTTCTGGGCACAGTATTCTAGGTGCAGGAGACTGACCCTGAGACCCCATAAAAATGACAACTTCTGGGTGAGACCAGAAAGAGATATTTCCTAAACACAATATTTAAGAGATCAAAACACATTTAGTTTAAGGGAAAATGCCTAATTTCCTGGCTATTTCTCTCCCTTTCTAGATCTAGTTATCATCATTTATGTGTGTAGTTAGGAAAGTACTCTTACTAATATGTATGTCATGGTTGCTAAACAATGGATATAAAATTTAACCTGTGAGCTTCATAAGTGCGTTGTAGATATAAAGATGTAAAAATCTGAGAGTAGATTTTGAGTAAAATGTAGTCTCATCTTGCTGCTATGAAACATTGCTTAGGTGATTACATAGACAACACAAATGTCTTGGGGACTTCTTTGCTCCATGGCCCAGGACAAGATTTTTCCAAGCCATTGCTTGTCTCTCTATCTCTAAAAGTGACCTCTTTCACAGGCAGGGAAGTGCTCCAATTACTTCCAATTTGCCCTTTGATGTGTCCCTCACTCTCTTTAAGAAATTGAAAAAAACGTTATTCAAGTCTTTCAATTATTGGTTTAATTTTGTTAGCACTGCTTCTTTCTTTAAACAGGACTGTTATCACTAGAATCAGTTACAACTTGTGCTTTTAGAAATATAAGCTGGAGTTAGAAGTGTAAGCTTCTGGGGAAGGTAAGGGTGCAAGTCAGTAAGGGTGGCTAGGCCAACCCAACCTATCTTCTGTTACTCTCCTGATGACAACCACCTGCTCTGGAGCAGGTAATCTCAAGGGATGCCTTGGGGGCCACATAGAAACCAAATAGGGATTAAAAGGGATGCCTAACTTTCCCCTTGTTGTTTTTGGAAATCTTAATGTCAAATTCTCCTACTCAGTTTATATTCTTAATCACTGAAATTTGTTCAGCCCTCATATATTGAGAAAGAACTTTGTAAATATTTTTTTTGCCTATATATGGCCTGCCTACCCCCTAGAGGCAAAATAAAATGCAGAAAAGATATTTATTATGATACTCTTTCACAACTAGAATTGTACTGCAAGAGAATGGGAAAATGGTCAGAATTACCTTGTGGTCAGTCCTTCTTTGCATCAAGAGATAATCCTTACCTATGTTCCAAATGTACATATAAGCCACCAGAAAACCAGACACCTCTGGCCCTTAAGGTCCAGTAAGATACATCTACTGTTACTGAGCCTGAGATTCCTTCCCTTGCCCTTTGGATCCTAAAGGTGAGGCTTCTAAGCCAGTCATAACTGAAGCCTCTACCGAGCTGTATCCATCTTGGATGACTTTGTTCAAGTTCCTCAAGGACAGTGCTCCTTAGAGAAAACAAATACAAACTTGGCACCACCTATGTTCATGTATCCTTTTCTCCAAATGACCTCAAAAAGATCAAACAAGATCTGAAAACGTTTTCAGATGATCCTGATAAGTACATGTAGAGGACTTACTCAGACCTATAAATTAGACTAAGAGGATATAATGCTGCTCTTAAATCCAACATTGACTTCTAATGAAAGACAAGCAGCATTATAAGCTGCTATTACATTTAGAGATAAATATCATATTGTTAATTTTAAAAGGTCAAAAGACAGA
The DNA here is from genome assembly GCA_004027295.1 of Dolichotis patagonum. Lineage (NCBI taxonomy): Eukaryota > Metazoa > Chordata > Mammalia > Rodentia > Caviidae > Dolichotis > Dolichotis patagonum. Next base: position 22,754 of record PVJX010022098.1, on the reverse strand, counting down.
CAGTCAAACGACTGGTTCCTACTGGAACCCAAACTGTCCCTTTCTGGCCTACCAACCATATGGGAGATTAAGATAGGAGATATCTTCAGACATGAATTCTTAAAGGTCTAAAGAAGATGAGAACTAGGACCTTCAATTATCTTAAACTATTCATCAAGAAAAAGATGAAAAATCCTCTGCCTTCTTAGATCATTTACAAGAGACTGATAAAACATATGTCTGTGTCCCCTGATTATTCTTAGACAGATTATTTTTAAAAATAAGATTATTATCCAGTCAGTCTCAGATATTAGAAAAAAACTACAAAAGATGTCGGTTGCTCCAGATTGTCCACTTAATATTTTACTGAAAATTGCCTCCTTTGTACTTTATAATCAGGACCAGGACCAAAGAGACCAAGGAAACATGGCTGTCTTGGTTTCAGCCTTAAAAAGAATGGACACTAGGCTTCCAAAAAGAGCTCAATGAATAAATTCACCTGCTACCACTGCAAAAAAATTCAGGTCACCTTAAGAGAGATTATAATAAGAACTGTCATCACAAGTGGCCCCCTGATTGCAAAGGTGACCACTAACAGTTAGCCTGACCCGTTGAGGCCGAGGTCCCAGGGATCAGACCCATTTTATCAGCTAGATCAGTAGGACCACAGGGCCCCAGGGCACTCTCCGTCGTCTCCTCTGGACCCCCACCTCTGTGGAGGCGTCCCTGATAATCATGAGTATAGAAGGAAGAAGAAACCCAGCCCATTGCTGGACACTGGCACGTGTCTCTTGGTCCTTTCTATCAACCCTGCCCTTCCTTCCAGCCATCATACCTCAGTGAAAGGAGTCACTAAACAAGAGATAATTTGATATTTCTCACAACTCTTAGGCTGTAACTGGGCTGGCTTTCTCATCACTCATTCCTTTTAATTATGCCAAAAAGTCCAGTTCCTCTCCTGGGGAAAGATATCTGATTTTGTTTGATTCCTATAACATTCACACACCCAGGTCAGGACACTGCTTCCCCTTCATGGAGACAAAAATAAATCCTAAAGAATGGACAACTAAAGTAAAATAGATAAAAGAATAAGAGCTACCCCAGTACCAATACATCTCAAAGATCCTACTATTTTTCCTTACCAGACCATATCCTCTAATGCCTAAAGTTTAAAAAAAGATTATTACTGGGGTTTGGGGGTGGAGCACTTGGGTGGTTGTGGAGTCTTAGGATTGGAGAGGGCTCCATGCACATGCAAAAAGGGAGTGGGAGGTTTATCTCTGGAATGAGGAGAACATAGAATTTACTCTTACAGAGATAAATTGCTTCTCTGGGCCTGATACCAGGTTCAATGGGTGTCATGCTACAGATGGCTAAGGCTCAGGGTGGCTTAGTCTATCAGTACCCTTTTGAGATTTCCCACATAAGTAAATGATTGTCTCATTAGGGGCTATCATTGTAATCTTATTGGTTGATCATAATTTTGACCCATTATGTTGTTCTATAAAACTTCCTCTGAGAAGTGGGCTTATTGGCAACCCATCCAAGATCCCTCCTATTTCCCATTGAGCTATTCCTTTTCCCCAAAAATTTTCCTGCTGTTAACTACTGTTGTTCCTTAAAAGTCATTCTTCAACTTCAGGGAACACAAACTTGGCATATTGCACATCTCGCAGGTTGGGAGTTACGTTTATCCCCCCTATGTCCTTCAAAGGTCCTATATCACTAACAGTCAAACTTGGTGGTAACTTAGTGGCTGCATCATTGGCATAGATTAGCTAGTCTCTGCTTAAATTGCAGTAACACACTGTCATGGATGGGGTGACTTACAAAAACTAGAAATTTATTTGTAAAAATTCTAGAGCTGGAAAAACCAAGATTAAGGCAGTGTCTGATGACAACTCATTTCTTGGTTTATAAACAGCCACCATTTGACTGTGTCTTCACAGGATGGCAGGGACAAGGCAGTCTTCTGGGACTTTTTAAAAAATAGCACTAATTCTATCGATGAGACCACCTGCTTCGTGACCCAGTACGTAACAACAGCTGTACCTTCTGCTACCATCACCTCAGGCTAGGTTAATTGTGGAGGACAGATAGAGGTTCATTCTATAACAGCTTAGAAAAAAAGTCAAACACAAAATTTTCCAAATCCCTTGATAACATTACCATCTTTTCCTTTAAAAATGGCTGACAATTTAAGAATTTCTAAGTGCGTTGATACTGAAATTAAGCATCCATGTTCTGCTAAAAAAAAAAAAAGCAAATACACAAGCTAGGAGGTCAAATACTTATTTTGTTTTTAAGTTTTTATTTACTTTTGCTATGCCGGGGATAGATCCCCGAGCCTTGTGCATGCCAGGCAAGTACTCTGCCACCGAGCCACTTCCCCAATCCAAAGTGCCTGTTTCGGTTGCTATGCGTCCCCTCCAGGTTCCTAACTGTTTCCCAAGAGTGAGTTTCTCACGAAACTGACTGAAATGGTGGAAAATTAAAGCAGTATCACTGTCAGGTGGCTGAGGTGGAAAGATGCCTAGAAAGGAAGGAAGAACAAAGAATTGATGAGCATTTTGAAAGGAAAAACACTGCTTTTCTGCCTACAGATAGAATTAATGCAGGAATGGAGAAGCATTTTCACATGCTGCTAATAAAAATTGCTATGAAAAATTGTCACAACATACATTAAAATTTTAAGTGCACATAAATTTCAGGCAAAAACATTCTATTTGAAAATTTACTTTAAGGAAATAATATTCCTTGCAAAGATGAAGTTATTTCATGTTAAATGGAAGATTGACTAAATTACAATACAATCACGTAGTATAATACTTTAGGCAGTTACAATTATTGTTTTCTCAAGAACCATTAATGACAAGAAAAAAATGAAGGTAAATATCCTTAAGTTGGCATAGGTTACAAAAATGTTATGAATAGTATCATTAAAATCAAATATTTGTTTAAAAGTCTCTTTATATCTCTATATCTGTAGGTATATTTATATTTATATATAGATAAAGAAAGAGGTGAGGTTAGAGGAGAGGAAGAAGGAAGAAGAGAGGGAAAGAGGCAGAGAAAGAGAGGAAAATAATAATATCCATTGTGTCATCCATATTTTCTGAAATGTGCTTTTTTACATATTTCTACCAGGGCCATGCATGACTTTTGTAGCTAGAAAAAAGTCAATGTTATTTTTTAAAAGCTCAAGGCTCAAGTTCACTTTACGTATATGAAAAGAAACTGAGGTTGTGACTTGACACTTAGAAGGATAAAGCGGTTTCTCCTTCTTCCTCATCACTATGCTTCCTAGAGGACAGCGATGTCCCAGTGCTGTTTGAGATTCAGCTTGTGTTTTTGAGGAGGACACAGAACCAGGGCTTCTGGAGTGGACCACCACTGGACATGCAGCCCACCCCTCACACATTATGTCCCTGTCACTTTCTTGTCACTCGCTCAAAACACCTAACACCTACCCACAACTTAAAGAAAAAGAGATTAATTTGGGCTCACAGTTTCAGTCCATGGGCAGCTGGCTCCAAGGCAGAAATGGCATGGCAGAAGGGTGAGACAGAGGAAGAGATGCTCAATTCATGGCAGCCAGGAAGCAGAGAGAGAAAGGAGGAGCTGGGGCAAGAATATTCCTTCCAGATCACGTTCCCCACCGACTCACCTCCAAAGAGACCCCACCTCCTAACAGCACACTGGGCTACTGAACTCAGCAATGGTTCACCGAGGAGCATAGCGCCCCATGATCCAATCACCTGACAAACGCACTTCAAGGGACATTTCAGTTCTAAACCCAAACACCTCGTGACTTGTCTTCCCCTTTTCCACAATAAGGTTCTCCTAGTGTATCTTACTTTCCCAGACACCCTCACTCCTAAGGCTTTTTGCACATCCATTCAGCCTTCCCTCAGTCACACACATGCACACATCCGCACACACATGGATACACACTTGTGGTGCATGCACACTCTGAGCACAGGTGTCTGGTTATGAGAAAATTGGCCATTTAGAAACGTGCTGTGCCACAGAACAAAAGGCACAAGACAGATGTACACCCTGCCTCCATCCTTCATTCCTGGGACTGGGCCAAATCAGTAGACTTCTCCAGGCCTGCATCCTCTCCTTTGGAAAGTGGGGATGGTAAGACTGGTGTGGTGAAACTTAAAGGCAGCAAAACAAAGGAGAAGTATTCAAAAGGTAATGTTGAAAAAACCTTCCAGCCAGGGTCACACAAACTTTGCATCTCAGTTTCCTAATCTTAATATGTAGGAAAATAAGTGCCATCCATGGGAATATGAGAAACACTTAAGTGAAATAATATTGATTACATTCTCCAATTTTTCTTTTCTTTATGCAGTTTTGCTGGTAACTGGAATACATTCAAACAAAGAAATGGTACAGAAGAGTAAAAGACCCAAGTTCAGTAAGTAAAACCACAGTTCCTCATTGGTAGAAAGCTTGTGCCTCCCATGGAGAAAGTCATTCCATTTGTCCTAGAGAATATTGGAGATGAGATTTTGTTTTGGGTTGGTTTGGGTTTTTTCTCTATCTTGATTGTGTTGCACCTGAGCTAAGGAGTGATAGGTAAGTCTCACTCATCATCTACTTCATTTCAAAAAGCACTTGAGATAAAAGCTGTGTCTTAGATTAAAAAGTTTGTGCTTTCTTTGCACTAGAAGAATTTGTGTTTTCTCAATACCAATCTAGCTAAAGCAAAAGTCCAGCAATTCTGCCCCTATCCCAGCATGCCCTGGTATCAGAAGGTAAATTTTACATGCGATTTCGCTCTCAGTGGACAGAAGGGGGAAAAATTCACTTTTGGCTGACATATTGATTAGGACTAGGTAGTAGAAAATAATTGTCACATAAAAGTCAAGTTTCTTTTCTCCTTCTTGTAAACATAGTTAGTCTGTGATTGTATAGCAGTTCCACAGTCCTGGGGGACTCAAACTTTGGTCTTGTAATTCTGTCTTTTTCCGCATGGCTCTCAACTCACTGTCAAGAATGGCTCCCCCATCATCATCCTTCATCCCAGTCAGCAAAGACGGGGAGAAGGGGCAAACACTAACTCTCTCTAAAGATAAATCAAGAAAATTGGACGTACCACTTCTGCTTAAATGCCATTGGTCAGCAGTAAGGAAGAGTGGGAAATATCTTGCTTTCCAACATTCACATGCGTCACTAAAAATGAGCAGTTCTATTACTAAGAAAGAAGGCATAAGTGGATTTTGGGAAATCACTGGCAGGACAGGACGCAAATGGGAAATCTCACACTCACATATTGTGAGCACTCTGGGATTCACAAATCCATCTGTAAAGGCTTAATGGAAGCTTAGTCAAGATATGTTTATAAAAGACCATAAAATAAAAGTTTTAGATATAGTCAGTGTTCTGCATTCCGTGTTCCAAAACTGAAACTTTCTTTATAGTTATTAAGTGCCTTGAAATCAGCAAAATTAATAACTTGTAATGAAAGAAAGAGATTTGCTTCATACAATCAGTCTTCTTTTTTTCTGCTCCTTTCAACCTTTCATGTGGGATTTCCTGTTGAAATGAGACCAAAAAGGCAGCCATCCATAGCCTCCTAAAATGAAATACTAAAAAGCAATCAGTTGTTTGTTTATTTCTGTCAGAACCCTGAGCCAAGAGGATGGGCCCTGGGGCAGATGTGTATTCAAAACAATGATTGGGTTAATATAGAGACGAATGCACACTCAAGTATCAATTCCTGTGGGCTATTTCTAGCATCTTCATTAACTCATATACAAAAATCATGAAAGGTTTCATGATTACCATGACAACAGTTTTCAGTGACTGTGAAAGTCTGTGCTAAATGATCCAAGGGCAAAACTTTCTGAGAGATCTCAGATGGGTTGAATTTCTGATATGCTAAATTCTAGTTTTAGTCTCAAAACTTCCCTTGCAATGCAGCATACTTAAAGCAATAAATGCCTGAAGTCTCTTCTTTAATTAGAAACTCTGACAAATCTTAAATAAAGAAGAAAGATGATACAGTGAAAGTAATGGGATATTCCCAAACCATGGGGGTAACTGATTCTTGACCTCAAGGGTATTTCTAAATCATGGTCTATAGCTTCAGGCCAAAATTTTCATTTTTCTTCAACATTGTCTGCAGCTGGGGTAGATGACTCATGGCAAGAAAGGCACGGCATTCATTCATTTAACGAGTATTTATTGGGTACAGTCAAGTAGTAGGATGATTTTGGACACCCAGATACAACAACAGTGATCTGGACTCTTTCCTTGCTATCCCAGAGCTCAGAACCTAGGTTGGAAGAAAAGCCAAAAGGCAATCACTATATCATATGTAGGTAGTAAGAACAAAGGGGTATAAGAGTATGGAGAAGGAACCACTACAGAGGGTTCTTGGAAGAAATGACACACCTACGCTGACGAAGCAAACAGGACAATTGCCAAGTGGCATTACAAACAAAACACCATGCACAAGGACCAGAGAGTAGAAAGAGCAAGAGAGTAGTTCAGTTTGGCTGAAATGGAAGAGGAGGGGAAGGTGTTGACATGAAAAATGGAGAGTAAGCAGGTACCAGATTATGAAGAGCTCTACTACTGGGCTTGGGAGTCTGGGCTTCATCATGAGGCACTGGGAAGTATCTCTGCACAGATTAATTTGGTTGCAATTAGTAGAAATCCAATTTGCTTAAGTAAAAAAGGGGATTTGGACAGGACCTGGGGTGGTTCATGGAACCCAGGGCAGGAAGTACAGCTGGACTTGTTTGACTTCTCCCCAGATGGAGAAGGAATCTACGCTTCTGTTTTCCTCCGCACATCTGCATTTCTCTCTTTCTCTTGCCATCCCAAGTCCTGAGAGACAGAACCTCACTGCATCAGCCTTTGGCTTGGCTTGAGTACGCTTCTCATAATACAGCATCTAGTTTTCCTACTCACAGGATTATCATTGCTTTAGGTATTTAGCTCTTTCTTGCCTCCTTCCTTTTCCTTCTTTTTCATTTCTTTTTCTCATTTCCTCTCCCAACACACACTTATTTGGTCTAACTATGAACCCCAAGGATCCTAATGGACATTGCTTAGTCCCATTTGATACTTTTTGGACCCAGAAGGTGATACTTACAAGTATGTTGAAAATAATCTGGCATGCAGGTTTTACAAAGGGGTAAAACAAAAAATAGGAAAAGCAATTTACTGTAATCCCAAATATTGTGTACAGTCATCCAAGTATTGTAATCCCTTTTGTAGTCTTCCTCACAATCCAAAAAGTTATATTTACAATCCCATTGAGACATTATTGGAATCCCAGCAAGTTAATTTTAATCTACCATCTCCAATGCAACCAATGGAGAGAAAAAAAGACACCAAGACATATTCCAAGGTTAGGGCATCCAAGGGGTCCTAAATCCCTGTGAGGATGTGTGGACAAAGGCCCTGATCTTAGGCCTCTCCCAGAATTTATTATCTTGTGAAGAAGGAGGTGGCTCTAGGATGAGTGACAGTGAGGATGGTGGGAACTACATGAGTAACTTGAGCTGGCTAGCCAGGTGGAGCAAAAAGCATGTCTGCAAAATGCAGAGATAAGGATATGCAGAAAGATCAATTTGCATAATTTAATTAAGGTAGCAACTGAACTGTTTTTGGAGGCTGTTGCTTCAGTTTCTGATGTGTAAACTTCTGTGCCCTGGAGAGTCGTAGCCTCTTTGCCTTGAGGCTCATACCAAGTTGACCTTTCTGGAGCTGACTGGCTCTACCATCCCGCTCTGCTTATATATTTTAGAGAAAGCGCTATGCCAGGAAACAGGAGACTGTCTGATGGCTTTAGAGATTATATACCAGTACCTCCACCTGCCTGATTTGTAATGGTTAGAGCCAAGAGAGAAGGAAATACCATAGTGAGCTCTGTACGTATCAGTATAGGGACACAAGCCTCCAAATAACCAAGGCTGCCGCAATTGTTCTGCATTCAAGGGGAGTCACTCAAGTTGTCTCCCACACAATTGAAGGGATTCTCACAGATATCCTTCAGGCTTAAAGGGGATCATTTCCAAGTCAATATTTTACTTTCATGTGAACAGTTACATTTGGCTAAATTGTATTCCACCACACTTGGTTTATTACTTTATCTTCTAAATCAAATGAAGTTTGAGGGGCAGAGGGTACAAACTTTAAGCTCTTTATTTATGAGGGCTTCCTCCCTTCTTAGAAGGTTCATGCCATCTAGAGGATTCAAGCAGGTCCCCTGAGTGGCTGTGTCCAACTCCATGGGCACCTGCATTGTTTCCTGGCATCCTGGGAGAAGTAGGGAAGCCCCATACCGAGGGCTCCATCCTGAGAGGTATCACATTGGATGCCGGTCTGAGCTCATGTTCCTCCAAGAAAACTGTTAGGAAGTGGGGACATTTTTCCACTGGACCTACCTGCCCACTCCTACCTCGCCATCACTATTTGTGCTGGAAGGACGCAATCCTTTCAAAGAAGGGGAATATGGAGAATCTGTCTCCCAAATCCCAGAGTGGGTGTTGTCTCTGAGCAAATCTGCCCTGTTTCCTGCAACCCTGAACTCCAGAAGTAGGAGAATACAAAATCCTGGTCCCTTTTCTGAGATGAGTAAAAAAAAAAAAGAAAATGTGCAATGCGAATTAACATGGTAGTGACTTAATAAATTCACCTGCTGTGTAGTCCAAGATAAAGTTGACCTGACTGCACTAATGGGCATTTCATACTTACTTGAGGTGACTTTTTCAAGGCACTTACTGTCCTGATGTTTTGAAGTCATAGATCTAACCCTACTCAAAAGTACCGTAGTGGTAGATTTAATCAGCATAAATCTCATCAAGCAGTTTCTAACAAATTACCAAAATGTAGCTGTGCTTTTCTTGACTCTTAAAGGCTACAGATAATGATAGAGGGGTTATGAATTTTAAGAACTAGCTTCATGTATGTGCACGTTACATACTCAAAACAGGCCTCCATCAGGTACCTCATATGTTTCCAAATACATTATGTCCACCAGAGACTTTAGAAAAAAGCTTGGCAGATTGTCTGTGCTACACAGAGAATAACTTTTAGCCAAAAGAGTTACAGGCATCACAGTGTTCTGTGTGATGAACTTGGCAGATAGATTTCGGGCTCTTTTGTATGACGAGCAAAGAATTGCAAGCATGCAATACAAATGGCAAGTGAAAAGCAAACACAGTTATTGAAGATCACAAGAAGTTGTGCTCAGGGAAAGTCTGTGCCAACAAAGGATATGGCATAAGGGGCCATGTTCTTTGGGGGTTTAGTTCAGTGGCATAAGCACCTACCTGGTAAGTGCAATTTCATGAGTTCAATCCCCGGTACCAAAAAAAAAAAAAAAAAAAGGATATGGCATAGACAGAAAAGTGGCACTGGGGTGACAGGATAGCAAAAGCGTTACACACAGATGACGGCACACAGCAGCAGCCACAGCTCCCAGTAAATCAGGCTTTTAGAATTTAGAAGATTTGCAGCTCAGGCCAGCTGCCTCTCTAAAGTCCCTAGGTGTGACTGACAGGAATGATTGACACAGTATGAGTCATCTCAGGGGCTCTCAATATCCATGTGAGCCCCAGAATTCACTCTGATCTTAGTTACTTGTATGATGTGTAGGACTTACTTAGAAACACTTAATGAGGTTTGAGTGGGGGGAAGGTGACTAAGGTCAGGCCAATGGATGCAACAGGCATGTGCTCTGTCTAGAGCATGGGAAATTTCCTGAGTTATCATTCTGCGATTTTTCTACCTCTCTTAGGACAATGGAAAGAGGAATGGCCATAAGGTGCTATTTAAAATTAAATGGCCCGGTGTGGTGTCACACCTGTAATCCCTGCACTGGAGAGGCCGACACAGGAGGCTTGCCACAAGTTCAAGAGCAGCCTGAAGTGCATGGCAAGACCCTGACTCAAAATAAATACATAATTAATTAATTTAAGACACCAGTTAAATGGATGGAAAGGAGTGACTTCCTCAGTTCCATTGTTTCTGACTGTATTAATAGGACAGGGATACATGCAAACCCACTGTTTACAGGAGCACAATTCATAATAGTTAAAGCTTGGAAGCAGACTATATTTCCATCATTGGATATATGAATAAAGATAATGTGTTATTTACACATAATGGAGTACTACTTTGCCATAAAGAAAGATAAATGAGTCTTTTGGAAGAAAATGGATACACCTTCTGACCATAATATTAAGTGAAATAAATCAGACATGCAAGCTTAAATATACATGATTTCTCTTATATGAGACACCTTGTTATAGCTTGTGTTTAAATGTCCCCCCAAGCCTCATATGGTCATGGAGGCAGCTGAGGCTAGTATTTGTGATTGGTTCGTTGTCTGGCACTGGGATTGGTGGTGTAGCTGGCATACAATATAAGGGAAGGAAGGTGGTGAGCTTCCCCCCTACCCTTTTCGCTCTTGTTGCTTGCACCTGCTGTGAATAGTTGCACCTTAGCCATGTCAAGGTCTTGACATGACCTGCCTTGGAGCTAGCTCAGTATGGACTGAAACCTCCACAAACTGTAAGCTAAGTAAACCTTTCCTTCTCTAATTTTGGGACTCAGGCATTTGGTCTCAGCAATGAAAGAAAAGTAACCAAGACAAAATCAAATCATAAACAAAGAGCAAAATAAAATGGGAAGGGAATCAAGATGGATTGAATGGATGAGAGAAGAGAGAAAGGGAATGAAAAAAGAAATTAAAATGAGTTATATACATGGACCAGTCCCAAACAAGGAATGTAAACATGTACTGCAAACATGTAATACAAAACTAATGTCCAAAAAACACATCATCAATAGCTTTTCCATAAATAAAGAAGCCCCAGAAAAGTTTCAGAAGGAATGGCCTCAGTCCAAGAAATGTCACGAGACAGAATCTCACAGGTAAAAGCCATAATTATTAACTCCACACAACACATTTACTGGCTGCTTATCCAGAAAATCTCTGATTTCTGTAAACATCCCCAAAATACACATGAAACTAGGTTCAGTGCCTCCTGCGTGTGTGGCTCTCCCTCTAAATGTTTACCACACACCCTTCTAAGAGCATTTTTATATAGTCTGTCTTCCCATCAAGATTCAAACCATCATGAAGATATGATTGGTGCTCATTAGGTAATTGCTGGATAAATGGACAAATGAATAACAATGAAACCACTATGAAATAAAGTAAAATGTAGTACATGCTACATATGAATATGAGTTTAAAAGAATCAGGAGTCTACAACAGTGTGCATATTGGTTTCATGAATGAACATTCAATGAGACATGAAAAATAAGTCAAATTTTACAGGCAGAGATCGAGGGAGGCCATCCAGCTTGACCAGGCCCGGCTATCACGGCGAGCAAGGGCAGGGAGAGGCCAGCAGGCAGTGAGGAGGACCGCGGGGTTATGGTGTAGGGGAGCCCCAGGAGATGTAACTGGAACATGAGTAAAGACCCACCAGCTAATGTTAATCTGAGAAGCTGGTTGTCTTTGCCGGGTGGGGCCTGCTGAGAGTTTTCCGAGAAGGAAGTTTACTTAATGGAGACAAGAGTTAGCGAGCTGAACAGTAAGATATTCTCCACTGACAGAAAGCTACCTTTTGAAATATTTCCATTACATCCAATCTGTTGAAACAGACTGACTCAGATGTGAAATGGACAAGCTTTAATTCACACAGTTCTCTCAAATAAGTTAACCTTCACAGCTTGTACACCATGGGAAGATTTTGCAATCAGCCTTCGAGAGGGTGGATGATTCCCAGACATACTGCTTTGAGCACGAAGAGGTCATTGTTCTGGGACTTGTTAGTGTATTGGACACTGATGAAGAAAAATATATGTCTGTGATTGAAGAATGTGGTGTAGCATGCACGTGGTTTCTTAGACAGGGGCCCATGTAGTGATTTGTAAGTAATCACCAGTGTTTACTCACTTCTTAAACACACAGTGCTAACACCAGTGTGTTCCCTGCATAAATTTCTGTTTGTGCCCTTTCCCAGATTCTGAAAAAGGTGGAAGATTAATTCTATAGCCCTCCTTCTGATAAATAAGGAAGAAACCAATCAGATCATTTCTGTTTTCCAGATTTTCAGTTGAGTACCCTCTACCATGGCTAATTCTTAGAAATAGTAAGAAACAATGCAAGGAAATTTGCATTAGAAAAGTTGCTTTGTAGGCATTTGGGGTGAATTTGCAGATGCATACACACACACACACACACACACATTTACAACTCATTTGCCAGCCATATCCTGCACTCACCCCAATGGCTGTCAACAATCTTTGAGTTCAGAAAAGAATAGACTTTAAGAATAGACTAGCGGAGGAGGATTTAGTTTAGCAGCACAGAGCTTGCCTGGCAAGCGCAAGGTCCTGAGTTTGAATCCTGGTACCAAAAACAACAACAAAAAGAATAGGATAGAATAAAATAGAGAAGCAGCGATTATATCTTCTCTTCTTTTATTGAAAAGGCAATCAGGTAAAGCTGGCAAAGCTTTGGCTTTACAGGTAAAAGGCATGAATTCAGGTCCTTGCTCTGCCAGTTACTGGTATCTGAGCTTGAACATGTCGACTCACCTCTCTGGAAACTGGAGACAACATTGTCTTGTGGGTGATATAAGGATTAAATGCAAGAATGCGTATTGGAATCTTTTGTAAAGTAAAATAGGTTTTGTTTGTTTGTTTGTGTTTTTAAACAGAGTCTCACAATGCAGTTCAAGCCGGCTTTGAACTCACTATGTAAGCCAGGCTGTAATCCCAAATGCTAGGATTACAAGTGTGTGCCACCATGCCTGGCTGGCTATAGGTCATTTCTGAGATATAAAATTCTGCAGCTGCCCAAAAGCTCTGTTGCAGCAGATAAGTTGCTCTCTGTAACCCAGTCATACTTTGATCACTATCCTTCCATGGAGTTTGTATAAAAGCATTTGCTCAAACCTGGCAAGAAACAATGATTAGAAGGATCAGCCTTCACGGATTCTCTGATGTGCTTAAAATTAAATATGGAGTTACTTGTTGAGACAAGTGCCTTTTACTAGATACATTTTCATGAAACTATTCTCATTACATGTCCTATGTTTCCCGAGCTGTCGCTTGTATAGATTTTTCTTGAAAAATCTTTTATGACCAAAGGAAAGATTTCTTTAATGTACAATGCTGCATGTTTTCTTGGAATAGATTTGGCTCAGGGGAGAGTGCTATGGCATTGGATTGTGACCTATTGGCCTACCATTGACCAAAGCTATAATTTCATAGTTTAGAGAAATATTAGCTCACTGTGAGTTTGGCCTCCATGACTCCTTAGATTTTAGATTAAACCTGCACAAAAACCAACTCTGTAATGTTTTGCAAAAGTCTGGACTTCACCCCATGATTTCTGGAGAACCTGAAATTTATGTCCTTATGATTTTCTCTGCCCAGCACACCTGTGTTCCCATGACCCTCCTGTTTTGTTCTCTCCTGTAGCCCAGTTTCTTTACCAGCTCCTGTAAGAAAGTTTCCTGCACCTGACATTTTTTCATATTCTAGATCGTTTACTGTGCATTTTCAAGAGCCCTCAGAAGGAACCACCTCCTGGAGAACGTGATCTTCCGCCAGAAACTCAGTCCTCTCACCCTCTCTCCCTCCTACCTCATGCTCCACCCTCCTTCTTCCAAACAACAAGCCATTCCACATGTAGGCTCCTTGTGTTAATTCCGTGAACAGTTTTACACACCCACAGGCTCTCGGAAGCTCAGGGGGCTTGTAAAACCATGTCTTCTTGGCTGTCTTTGATTCTTTGATTGGTTCTTACAATATGCATCACAGTGACCACCGTTTCTAACAAACAAATAGAAACTGTAACCAGAACTATTACCTAGGCAACTAACAAACTGAAGTACACTGGCTGGGGAGGAGGAGGAATCTTCTGCTACAGCTTGATCCCTGCCGAACTCCCAGACCTCACTGTGGACCACTCTCCCCTGCCTTCACCATGTTCCAGGCGCACAGACTTTTTTTTACTGTCTTCAAACCTAAGCCCATCCCTGTATCACGGGTTTTGTCCTGGTTGTTCCTTCTCCCAAGCCGTGGCTGACTGGTACCTTGTTATGATCTATTTAGCAGTGGTAGATGATTAAGCAGAAGGGAGTAGAGGAATCAAATCTTTTAGACCATCTTAAAGAGTTAGCACATTATTCTAAGGGTAGTGGGAAACCAGTGAGGAGTTTTGGGTGGAGAATGATGAAATCTGGTTCCTTATTCATTTATTTTTTAAAGCAGCACAGTGCTGTTCCTTAGCAGAAAGATCAGGGAACACGATGGGCATGCATAAAGGAAGACACCAAGATGAGAAGGTATAGTGTTAACAACCCAGGCAGAAAATGCCAGTGACTTAATCAAGGTGGAGGTAGAGAGACATGGCATATTTAGACATATGACAGGAATTTCTAGTGGATCAGTTTCATTCATTCATTCATTCAGCATCTTATTGAACATCAGTGAACAAAACAGAAAACTTTCTGCCCTTGTGGAGTTTAGATTCTGATAGATGAATGAAGATGTCACTAGAACTAGGTCTTTGAAAAATTAGTAGCATATAAACAGATGGAAAGAAAAAGAGTTCCAGGTGTGAGCAGTGTTTCAAGCCAAATTTCAAGCCAATATGCACTTAGGAAGTAGCAAAAACAGTAGGAGAAGCCCAGAAATCTTGTAGAAGGGATTCTAATAAAGTTCCTGGATTTTTGGTAACTTTTCATAAAGGTGGTATCTTGGTTACTTTTCTCTTGTTGCTTGGACAAAATACCCTGCAGCAAGGAAGGAAAGGTTTATTTAGCTTGCAGTTTGTGGAAGTTTCAGTCCATAATCAGCTGGCTCCAAGGCAGGGTGGCCTGGCACCAGGGCAACACTTCAAGGCAACAACCAGAGCAAAAGAGGAGAATAAGCATCTTCTCTTCCCTTATATTGTATACAGGCCGCTCCCCCTCCCAGGATGTGTGTAGCACTTGCAAAATCTCCTTGCTCTCCTCTTGCGTAAGATGAGACTGTTTACCAAGTAAGAACAGTGGCCCCCTGCTGAATCTCTTAGAGTCTCTTACAAGTTAAACTTCTAAACTGCTCAAGTTGACACAATGTATCAACCATAACAGGTACCAATAAGTTTTTGGTAGTTTTTGAGCAAAAAACTCAACATGATCAAAGACAATTTTTTGTTTAAAAAAAATCATTACAAAAGACAAAGTGATATGAACTGTTCATCCAGGGTCAGTGCCAAGAAGAAGGATCCATTCATGTTCAAACAGTCGTTTTTATTTCACTAAATTAACAATTTTGGCATAATTATCTTAACAGGATTTTATACTAGTTTAATATCACAATGCAATAAAATCAAGTTTAATATCAAAACCTTTAATGCTTTTATACTATAATAATTATTTCTCATTAACAGCCACCAGGCAAGTTTACAAGGGCTTCTTCTAATTAATGAAGAAATATTTTTCCCAAAAGCAATGTGGCTTGCCTAAGATCACTGTGAAGATTAATGGCAAAATAAGAAAAGTATACAGTTTGTTTTGACCCACTACACATCTGGCTTGTTGTATGTGACATCACCCAATAATCACTTTTACTGTCCTGGGCAGGAAACCCAACCCATAGCAGAAACATTTGTAGTTTCACCCTTGAGATTCAATCGTGCATTAAAATAGTGGCTTAGCCAATATCAGTTTTCTGTTCTGAGATGAGACCTTTTGCCCAAGAACACTGTGAGATCAATACAGCTGACACATGTATTCAGAGGCCAACGTCTAAGGCAACCCCACAGATCTAACCATCTGGTTCACAAGCGGATGTTCTTTTCCCTGTGACTGATTCCAATGCCTTGGAAGGAGCCCTTGGCAGATACTGGGACACCCTGCTGTGAGTGCAACTTGAAAGTGACAGGTAAGGTCACCTTAGGGATCCAGTTGGAGGAGCAGGTGAGGACACAAAGGGAAAAGCCAAGTGCAGGCTTCTGCAAAGGCTCCACTGAAGCAGGTCTGGGCTCCCCTGATCCTTCCTTATTGCCACCAGCAAATGTCCATGAAGGAAAGGATAGAGAGGCTTTGGTCTGCTTTTTTCTAGTGTTTTATGGGGTGTGTGGGTGGGGCGCTAAACTTTTTTAGAACACGTAAATAAGCTCTCACCGGAGATGAGCAGTGGAGACGCACCTTTCCCTCTGAATGTTGGCTGGGCTTTTGCCACGTATGGCACCTTACAGGGGTGCTTCCGGAGTTGCTATACGTTGGACTTATCCTCTTAAAGAAGTCAGTTTTCTGTATTTGGTGGATAAAATCTAGAGAAAAGGGAAGGAAAATAAGAAAATTAACCCAAATAACAAAAGGGGAAAAAAGAAGGAAAACCTAATCTGTAAGCATTGAGCAGTTTAAAAATATTCAGAGGAAGTTCAAAGATAAATCATTCCATCTGTGCTGGAATAGTGATCAAAGGTTCTTTAAGGGCTACAAACTACCTCCCAAATAAGGGAAAAATAAGCCATGCTCCTTAAAGAAGAGCTGCCAGAAAGATACAAGTGGCTACTTTTTCCTGGCTGGACACAAACTACACTTTCCAATGATTTTGGCAATTACTCTGTTACATTTAATTAGTTCACTCTCTCCAACTCAGTTTTCTGTAGAAATTTAACAAATATTTGACTTTCACCCACACTTTGTTGTTGTTTGTTGCCTTTCCAAAGTTCATGAGCATATGTGTTTGATTTCATTTGTTTCACCCAGTGGGACAAATTAATGAGCTAATCCACCAATTTTGTTAATCCTTGGGTGGAGATAAAGCAGATGTTATTTAAACTATTTCCTTGGCCTTAAAACAATAACAACAAGACAGGCAAGTACACAAAATGAATATGCACCATCAAAGAAAGAGAAAATTGGTTAGCAGGATGCAAAATATCTCCAGGTGGCATTTCCCGTGTCTTATAAATCAGCTATTTCATGGAAAATTCTACTACAGGTACTATGTGTACCTGAAGTCTTTCAACAGATTTGGTCGTTGTGTAATGCACATATAATAAACTTCCAGATTTAGCCTCACTTACTCAACCAAAGATTTGGTTGGCCTGCCAGGAGATCCAAAATCTCAGAGTGCTGAAGTCTCTCCCAAAATTAATCCCAGTTCAGAGCTTATCACTTCCTATTTCAAAAGTACTGAGGAAAAAACGAAGTCCTTCATTTTCTTGGGAATAGGCCAGTGATTTAAGGACAAAAAGAGACCCAAACACACTCAGTGACACCCAAGGATTAAAAAATTAGCTAACTCAAGGTGAGAACTGAAATTTGAGGAAAGCCAAAAATTGCCTTAAAAAATATACTTTGAGACTCAAAACAGTAAATGCAGCCTTGAATGCCAAAGTTTAAAAGCACAGCAGGTGGAGAGGAAATAACTTTGATGAGCAGGTGACCTTTGGTGGGGAGAACGAAGCCAACTCCTTTAAGCACAGTGCTCTACTTACTGCAGACCGCAGGTTGCTGGGGCCTGTGGTCCCTCTCGTCCAGGAGGAGCACCGCACTGGCCTCACCCCAGTGGTGGAGCGTGTCTGGGAGGGGAGCATAAGACAGGAACCCCCCTAACTTCCATTGCCTCTGCAATCAGAATGAAATGGAACTCTGTTCATTCAGATATACAAGGGTTAAAGAGCGGTGTGCATGTGTGTTTGGACACAGCTGGAAGCCATTAACAACTCTGAGACCATCTTGGTAACTCAGAGGGTGGGTGGCCTGGCAAAGCTCCTGGATTTGTATGTGTAATCAGAGATTCTTAGCCCCGGGAAGGGCTTTATCTCTACCTCCCTCCCAGTGTAGAATCCCCCTCTTCCACTGTTCCACTTGCACTGGCTGGCTCATCAGCTGAGAGCCCGTTCACAGCTCCGTGAGGCAGCCCATCCTCCCAGGATGTCAATTCCTAGAAAGATCTTGGCAAAGTTTCCCTCTATGGGAAGCTTACATCTTAAGTTCTAGCTCAGCTCTTTGGCCCACAGCCATCCTACACATGAAGACAGCTAACGCTTGCCTCCAAATTCTAGCTCTCCTGTGGCTCGATGGGCCATTTCTGCCCACCATCACTCCCATTTAGTGGTTTCCAGCCCCTTCTGAGCCTGCCGCTCTGGCCTGTGCTCGTGGTTCCCTTCTGAAGAAGGGGTCTCAGGACTGAATATGTTCCCGCCTTGAGGAATGCATGATTGTCATCTAGGGAACTTTTTCCTTAAGGACTTTTTGAGGGAAAAATCTGTGCAAAGAAGTTGCAGCCCACTCAGCCTTTCAAACATACCATCAGCACAGCATATGCTCTACCTTATTCCTGAACAAACTCTCAGCTCCAGAAAACTTGTCTATTGGGTAGAAATAACCTACAATAGCAGCAAGAAAGCAAGCAAGAGAGAGACGAGGGAGGAAACAATTGATGAGCTTCCTGGGTACTTGGCAGGAGAGTTCCTGGCCTTCTACCAAGTGTTGCGGTATACGAAAAAATACGGCTCTTACAGTGACTAGGCCTAGAGCAGTCACAGCAAACTGAATGCACACATACCACAGTTGGTTGTTCCTTATCACTGAAAACTCTAAAAGCTTCACCATCACTGGCCTAGAGTATTTTATAGGACCAGGACAAAGGTCACTTTCATTATATTTCCCCCTGTCCCAAAACTTCCCTTTGTGTCCCATCTCCTGCATAAAACACAGGCACTCCAGCCTCCGGAACTGGGCTCAGCCTAGCATTGCAATGTCCTCCCAACAGGCCCAGGCATGGAGCTTTCACCCAGCAGGTCACTATTTGCCAATTATCTCTCACTCCAAGATCTATGCTCCCATTTTTTGCCCTTTCTAGAACAGTTTTCCCTCTTCCTGTGAGCTCGTCTGAGAGTTTTTTCTTCCTGGGTTAGGAACAGAGCATCTGAAAAACCAGTAACCTCCTGCCATTGCCTCAAGATTATTCCAGGTCACTGGAGGTGGATCTTTTCCCAGAGTTCTCTTCTTTAATTAATTGTCCAAATAAGCACAGTAATCAGCTTTTTGTTTTCACTTTCAGCAGGTTAAATGCAGTGGATGCTCGCTGTTGTTCTCTTGGTCTAAAGAATGTCCTAATTACAGCTTTGTTCTCATTACCAGAAAGAGATGCAGGCTTCACTCCGTTTCTAACTTTTAGAGATTATGTAAATGAATACACATGACCTAATGGGGTCTCCTCATATATAAGCTAATATCACAAAATGTAATTTTGACTTCATTTTGTATTTGCAGCTGTGCCTCAGATCAACTGTGATGTCAAAGCTGGAAAAATCATCAATCCTGAGTTCATTGTGAAATGTCCAGCAGGATGCCAAGACCCCAAGTATCACGTTTATGGCACTGGTATCTATGCTTCCTACTCCAGTGTCTGTGGTGCTGCAGTGCACAGGTGGGTGTCTCTGAGCTACTTAATAACAAGCAAGCAAGGTGCCAGAGGAAGCACCTGGTGCATAGTAGTTGTATTTAGTGAGTGAAAACTGTACAAATTTAACTGAGTCCTGCATTATATCTGGTAGCCTTACAGGGAAACGATGACCCAGAGATCACACATGGCCCTACAACTCCTTCCATAGCGCTCTTAGAAAGAGCAACTCCTTACACGGTGGTGCTATTCTTTCATGATCGTGACAATTTTCTCTCCTACTGGTATGGGATCAGGTGGAAATGATAAGAAAGTGGTCCAGAAATTTGGAGAGAAAAAAAAAAGCAAAGTTGTGGTGATGACCTGAAAATAAATGGGATAAGAAAATATGAGGAGGAGTATATCAGGGAGTACCATTCACTCAGCTGTTGGTCTGCAATCCAGAAACGTGGACAGGAGGCAGGACTTACTTTAGACTAAGTCACCACCTAAGTGAGGCGGTGTGTATTTAGCAGATTTAGCACGTGACTTTCACAGACTCCTCAGACATCTTATCCTTGTTTGGAGTCCAAATACATGGAAATGCATGATTTCTTGATTTATTTAATGATAAGGCTAATGGGCATGTGACAAGCTCTGTACCCACCTTGAGCTATTAGTTATAACAACCATTCCCCTATGTTGTATCTACTGTCCTGTGTGTAACTTAAAGAGGAAGTTAGGCAAAATAGCTTTTGCTAAAGCCATGCAATTAGCAAGTATCAGGTTGAGGACCTGAACCTAAGTCCAGCTGACTGCAGTGCCCATACTCCTGACTGCTGCCAGCACAGCTCTGCAGTATGGCTCTCAAGTCGTGCTCAGCTACTGGGTGCTGAATGAAGTCTTGGAGTCTTTCAGACTTCTGGCATCATTTTTCTTTACTGGCATGGAAGCCAGTTGTTTGCTGTGCTACTTTTCTCTTGTTGCTGAGACAAAATGCCCAACACCCATGGTTAGAGGAGGAAAGGTTTATTTAGCTCACAGTCCATAATGAAAGACATTATGTGAAATGACATAGTGAAAGACAGTAAAGGCAACCAGAGAAGAGGGAGAGGGAGCAGGAAGCTGCTTTCTGTCCCTTATTATTAGTATATGCAGACTACTACTATGGCAGATGTAACACTCACACCCTTTATCCATGAGTCAATTTCTAGATTCAAACTCTAGCTTCAGCCACCTCCAAAATGCCCTAACTAAATGTGCATGAAGCTTTGGGGGGACATTTAGACACAAGCCATAACAACTGTTCAGTCATAGCTCTGCCAAAGTAAGAAGAAATGATATAAAATCCATTCCCTCTCAAGGTGGCTGGCCAGTAGACAATTTGAAATTTGAGGGGAAAAAAAAACTATGCATAAGGTAAAGTTTAACAATTATTAGTAGATTATATTAGGCGTGCTTTCCTTTTCCTCATCTCTACAGAGCAGTGATGAACTTGCTGGTTGTTTCTAACCAGCAAGGAGAAGGATAATGAAAGCTCTCTTCAGGCCATGTAGTAGAATATAAAAGAAAAATAATACCAAATACAATTTCTTAACTCCAAATTATAGAGTAAAAATGGTTTTCTTTTCTCCTGAAATCAATGTCACACAAAAACGAAAGAAGCGAACATGGTTACACACGCATGTGCACAAATACACATGTAGATGGCACCCTATGATTATCTGCCCCACACTCATGTCTCTATTTATATACTTACACACTCGTGCAGGTCTGCTACACATATGGATATATGCATGTGCATGTTCACACACGCACACATCTTTACACACATGTTCGTGCCCACACAACCCACAACAGGGTCAGCACCCTCCAGCGTGTGTCTGGGTAGACACACCAGTGTCTGTGCAGACAGCCACATCTGTTGCAGGTGCTGAACCTGTCTTAAAGTTGCCTGTGTTTTTCCAGTTGTACCCCTAGGTAGTTGACTCCTTGCTTCCTCTGGCTTTTGCTGGTTCTCCTCTGCTGTCTTACATTTCCTAGGCAGAATAGAACCACAATAGTAAATCTGACTCCACCAGAGTTGCCATCGACAAGTGATCCTTTACACTGGCTTGGTGATGAGGAATTTAGGCATAGGGAAGTTAATTAAATGGCTAGTTACATGGTCAAGATTAGAATGTAGGTCCCCTGACTTCCAACCCAGAGCCCAGGCAACACTTTTATACAAGAATTGAAGAGGCCCAGCGCCACTTAATGTACTAAGTGAGGTTTCGGGGGAGGGGTAATTGACCTTATAAGAATAAGAGCTGGACAAGGTTGTATGCAAGACAGAAATGGTCTTGGGAAGGAAAATAAGAATGGCACTCACAGAAGTGGGGCTCTGGGATCCCAGCATGTGAGATGGAGTACAGGAACACCGTGGGAAGAACATGGATGACAGTGGACGAGAAAAGCTTGAATGTCTCAAAAACAACACTGGGAGTTTGAACAACTGAGTGTCATTGTGGCTTTCTGGCCTGGTGACTGAGAGTGGAAAAACTATTTGGAAAATGGTGTCACTATCCATGAGGAGGGTGAATAGAAGTCTTAAGGAAAAATAGGAAGTTAAGGCAATTAGCTTTTTTTGTGAAAAGAACAAGTCTGTTTTCAGAAGACAGGGTCTAAGATGTAGGGAGTAGAAAGTATACTGTCATTGTCCTGCTAGACTTTCCCACAGAACTGAGAGAGAGAGAAAACCGTGGCTTAGACATTCAGGTTATCTTGGATTAAAGGATTTAATAATCACATATATTTGATTTTCATGCTTCTTACAAGCCATCCCCTGATTCCTTCAGACTGAAAGTACAATGAACATATCAGAGTCATCCTATTTTGGCTCAGTCTTATCCTAAACAGATCCCTGTATTTAAAGTTGGGCCAGTTTCTCGGGGGAAGAGAAAGTTCTCTGCGATGCAGCTCTGAAGCAGAGCACCCTTCCTGCTGATTTCTGACCAGATGCCCATCCTCAAGACAGCAGCCCTTCAAAGCCTGATTCACTGGTCTCTTGTCCCTTCCCTCTGAGCCAAGGAGCTGACCCTTCGCTTAGTTCAGACTCTTAGCACCAGGATCAGGAGGGTAGCTACCACCAAGGTCATACACAGAGCCTTGCAGAACACCCGAGGAGCACAGAGAAGGAGAACTTGTGTTGCTCTTTCCGAGGATAAGAATACAAATGAAGTCATATTCAAACAAATTCTGTTGTGCTACCATCCGCTCCCAGGTGGAGCCACAGCCTCTTTCTCGCTGTCTCTTTCTCTTTCTCCAGCGTCTGCTACATTAGTCAGGTCTCCCTGTGTACTCAGTCTACCTGCAAGATGAGGCTTCATTCGCTGCCCCCCCCATCAAGAAAA
>PVJX010022097.1:0-31034 GCA_004027295.1 Dolichotis patagonum | reverse complement strand
GAAAGGAAGGGTTTATTTAGCTCATGGTATGTGGCTTTCAGTTCATAATCAGCTGGTTCCAAAGCAGGGTGGCATGGTAGAGAATCAACCATTCATGATAGCAGAAGACAGCAAAAGCAACAA
Organism: Dolichotis patagonum; assembly: GCA_004027295.1. Classification (NCBI taxonomy): domain Eukaryota; kingdom Metazoa; phylum Chordata; class Mammalia; order Rodentia; family Caviidae; genus Dolichotis; species Dolichotis patagonum. Next base: position 30,911 of record PVJX010022097.1, on the reverse strand, counting down.
GAGCAAAAAGGGCAAAAGAGAAGAGTAAGCCTCTTTCCCTCTCTTATATCATATGCAGGCTACCCACCCCAGGGCAGGTGCAGCACTTACATTGGCAACCCCAGCACTAGACAATGTATCAATCACAAACTCTAGTTTCAGCCACCTTTGAAAGGTCCGCCCCCTATGACTCCCTAAGGCTTTGGAGGGACATCCAGACACAAACCATAGCACTAACCCTGATTTTTCTAGATTCTTGCCACAGGGAATATTTTTTTCCATTGTTTGGCTTTTAGTCTATGAATTTCTTTTTTAGTTAAATTTGTTTCATATATTCAATATATTGTTGTTTTAAAATTAATATTATTGGTATAATGTAGATATACATAATTGCATTCATCATAGGGAATTTGTATCTGTACATAATATATCTTGATTCCTTTTTCTCTAATCCCTTCCCCTCCCTTCAACCCCACTTCCCCTCCTTATTTACAAAAGCTTTGTTTCCACCTTTCCTTCTTTTCTGTTTTGACCTTTTCCCTTCCTTCCTTTCTACTTCCCCTCTCTTTTTCTTTATCCCTCCTGCTCCCTTGTTTCTCTTCCTACTTAAACATTTTCTTCCTATTTCACAGTATCGTTTATACATTTTGGTCCTTTTTACCCTTTTGGTTTCCCACGCAGAGACAAAATGCAATATTTAAACATGTGCTTCCAATTTATGTCATTTATGAGTATGGTCTTAGGGTGCATCTATTTACCTAGAAATGTCTCAAGTTTATCCTTCTTTGTGGCAGAACAGTGCTACATTGTATAAAAAAATCTACATATTCTTTATCCATTTATCCATTGATGGATATTGGGCTGTTTCTTCTAGCATATTGTTGGATCTTGTTTCTTGATCCATTATATCAACATATGTCTATAGATTAGTATACCGAGATTATTCACATTGATTATTATAATTCATACATATTGACTTATATTTGCCATATTATTTTCCTGTTTTGGGATTGATTTTTCAAGGTCCCTTGATCTTTTTAGGAGTTCTTTCATTTAATAATAACCAACCACAACTCTGTATTTTAGAACCAATACTCTATCTTCACATTGGTTGACTCTACTGTATATACTGTCAGTAATATTTTTAATATCTTGGATTTCTATTTGAGTCTGTTTTATGGAATGTAGTTCTTTTCTATGTTGGGCACTCATAGTTTCCATGTCTTTCCTAAGCTTCTTTATATTATAATCTGTATTAAAATCCCTGGATTCATTAACAATGTCCTTTAGGATGGTCATTATGTCTTTAATTATCTCTGTTTGGGTTTGTCAAGAGATTCATTCATCTGTTTTGTTACTTCCACTGCTGCAATTTCAGAAAATTCAGCCAGGTGGTTTTTGATTTCTTCCACCTCAATTCCCACTTGATTTGCCTTGGGTGAGTTGGGATTTATGGTTGCATCTTGATTCTGTTTTCTCATTTTCTATTTTTTTCTGAATCATATTTTATTTTTTTCTGAACATTTTCTATTTTTAAAAATTTGTTTTCTGCACTGACCCTTGCAAATTGCTTATGGTAGATAACTTAATTACTAATATTGAGAACTCTTTAGGAGATGATTACTTTTCAGAGATGTTTTCCAGGTATAGGTGGCTGTTGGTGTTTGAGTCTGTTCCAGGATCCTGCTTCTTCAATTTATTGAGGATGAAATATTGCTGCCTGCTTGGCCTAGCACCCAGTTATTTGGTACTGGAAGATAGTATTTTTATGACCCCCAGGCAATCTAGATACTAGCATACAAGGGAGATCAATTGATCACAACAACTATGTCATCTTGGTTAAAATAGTACAATCAGTAATAACAATAGCATTAAGCACAGACTGGAAAATGACAAACTGTGATAGCTATTTTTTTTAATCGGTACCGGGGATCGAACTCACGACCGTGTGCTTGCAAGGCAGGCACTTATGCTGCTGAACTAAATCCCCAGCCCCTTGTGATAACTATTAGTTTACCACATTTAACCATAGGTACAAGATTTATAGTTATGTAAAAAATCTAAGACAAAGCACGGAATTATGTACAATAAATGTCCACTCAGTATAGTGCTTTTACCCTAAGGGGAGAAATTTTAAAAGGGGTAAAAAGAAAAAAATGCAGAAATAAAAGAATATAAAATGATCAGAAACAAGGCTGTGGGACAGTCAAAGATTATCTGATCCTCAGGAAACTGGTGAAGAAGACAGGAGGGAAAGAAAGAAGGACAAAGCAAACATAAGAGCAAACAAAACATGATCACACTCATGGAAAAATAGCAACAACAATAATAATCCCAAATGAACACACACATACACTCACCCCCAAAGCAATGAAAAAATAGGCTGCTTTTTCATTTTAAGCCTGTGGTTATTTCTTGGGTCTATGGTTTTGTGTTGGTGTCCAATTTGGGACATGACTCTGCTCTTGCTGGTAGACAAAGCAGACAGTCAGAGCCCAGATCTGTGCTGGATTACCCTAGCAAGCCTATAATAGCATGAGGCTTGGTGACAATCCTGGTATTTTCAAAGCCACAGAACTTCACACTGATCCTGGCCTTTGGTTATGGGGTTGGGGTCTGAGACATTTAGCTTATAACATTCTGGGTGTTTCTTGCTAACCTCATCCAGTCTCTGTGGATTTTAACACTAGGAGCCTGAGATGAAGCAAACCCATAGCTCCTCTGTGTCCTGGGCTCTGTTGGCCCTTCCATAAAATGCTGCCTGACTAAACATTGTCTCTAAAGGTCACTGCAGTTGATTAGATTGGAGTCACTGACCAGTTGTTGTAGCACACAGCATCCACTGCCCCATTCTACCGGCGCATTTTTTCTGGAGGCCTTTGGAGTCACTTGCTTCCACTGCTTATCTGTAGATTCAATCTTCCTTTCTCTTGCCATGAGCCAGGAGCAGAGGAGAAAGTGCAGGTTGCCCCTTTCGTTTTCTGCATTTTTTTCTGTCTCTTCACTTTGTCTGTGAGCTCCACTTTTCCTTTCAGATCCTTCTTGGGTCCCAGGGATGCACCTTGCTCCTTCCTTACTTCTCTCAAGTTGTTTTCTAGTGTCTGGATTTCAAATCTTGGAGAGGATTTATTGCTGCTTATGGTTCTACCATCTTCCCGGAACACTTTTCAATTTTTTTTTAACCATTGACTATGTTAGCTGTGGGTTTGGGACAAATGTCCTTTATTATGTTAAAGAGTATTTCCTTTCTACTCCTATTCACTGAGTATTTTTTTATTATCACAAAAGGACATTAGAGTACTGCAAGAGCTTTTAAATATTTATGAGATGATCATGTATTTTCATCTTTTGTTCTATAATATAATGTATTGCATTGATTTTCTTATGTTGAACCACTCTAGAATTCCTGGGATAAATTTTTTTGCATCTATATTCATAAGGGGCATTGGTCTGTAGTTTTCTTTTCTGTAATATTTTTGCTGGCTTTAGCATTTTGGTAATGTTGCCCTTATACAATGTAAGTGCTTCCTCCACATTTAAATATTTTTTTTTGCATTGGAGGGAACTGAATGTAGGGCCTCATGCATGGTAAACTCATGGTACCACTGAGCTACATCCTTAATCCTTCCTCTTCTATTTTTGGAATAGTTTGAGTCATATTGTAGTTGACTTTTCTTTTAAATATTTGGTATATTTCACCAATGAAGCCATCTAGTCCTGGACATTTTTTTTTTGATTGGGAAACTTTGACTACGCATTCTCTATGTTGTTATAGTTTTGAATAAGCTCTGTAATTTATATATTCCTAGGAACATGTCCATTTCATATAGATTATCCAACTTGTTGTCATATAATTATTCATAATTTCTCTAACAATATGAAGCTATAGAATACATTTTATTGAAACATTATAGCTCAGAACCAATTTAAAAATATTATAATTTATTTTGTCTTTTTGAGACAGGGTTTACCATGCAGCTTAGGCTGGCCTTGAACTCACTTTGTAGCCCAGGCTGGCCTTCAACTGGCAGCAATCCTCTTGCCTTAGCCTCCTGAGTGCTGGGATTACAGGCATGTTCCACCACACCTGGCATACTTTCTAATCTTAAAAGTGGACATTTCTTCTTCATAGAATGATATTCAACATTATTCTCACAAGTGCATTAAAGATATGGTAAGAAAAACTAGAATTATTCATTTAAAAACATTTGTACTCACTTACATATTAATTCAATAATATTTCTTGAGCCACTACTTATTTATTAAAGCCCCCATACCTATCCCAGCTTTCTACTCTGCCAAGTCAACAATGTTTTAAGACGTAGTATGTATTAGGACATGATCTAGTTGCCAAGAAGTACTAACCTAGTTTTGGGAAGTTAGGAACGAAATTACATCTTAGTGGAGATATTACTTGAATAGGAATCAGCTAGTTTGGAATATTGGTGGCAAGACAGACAATATTTTCAATAGAAAATACCCTGTTTGAAGAGCTTGAAATGAAAAAGAATGTAGTACATAGAAAGTAAAATGTGGTCGGACTTGAAAGAAGCACATTATAGCCATAGTGATAGCTGAGATAAAGTAATAAGAAGTATGGCTGAAGCAGTAGACTCATACAAAATCTTGTATGGCCTTCAAGTCATGCTAAAGATTTTTCACTTTATCTTGTGGTCAATAAGAAGCACATGAAGAATTCTATGTCAGTGGTTGGGATGAACAAATTTGCATTTTTAAAAGATTGCTTTAGTTGCAGAGTGGAAAGTGGATTGGAAGAGGGCAAGTGTGGATGCAAAAAATCGGATAGGAGGCTTTTTGTCAGGTTGCAATAAACCTGACAAAAAGCTGATTGTAACCTGCACTAGTCTGGTGGTAGTGGGAAGGGAGAAAAATGGTTGTTATGTGAGATATTTCAAACATAGTCTCAGTGGTGATAGATTCAATGGAGAGTGGGAAACAGTGGAGTCAGAGATGACTCTTGGATCTCTGGTTTATTCAGCTGTTGAGAGGGTGATACTGCAGCACAAGAAGGCAACATTGCATGGTGATGGGCTCCTATAATCCCAGCACTTGTGAATTTGAGATCAGCCTGGGATACACTCAAAGGAAAGCAATAGAGAAAGTAGAAGAGATTTAGAACAGTTTAGCTTTGGAACTGATATATTTGAAGTTATTTGGGACTTTCTAAGTGGAAATGTTGGATATATAAGTTTGAAGCTCATAGTAAAATTTGGGCTAGGGGTACACATTTAATAACCATCTGTAGATCATTATTTAAAGCTATGGTGTGTCACGGTAGCTTTTGTTGCAGTGATAAAATACTGGAGAATATCAATTTAAAGGTGGTGTGATAGTTAACTGTGTCAGTTTGAATAAAAATGCCCAACTTTATTGGAGCAGCATAGTTCTTGGTATGGCTGAAGGGATCTGCTGACTACAGAAGACTCACCCTGGGTATAAGTGGCACCAATCAATAGGTTTGTGGCCTGAATGGAATAAAAGGGAAATGAAGGAAGGCTCACTTCTGCTTCTTCAGAGGAGCTCCAGTCTTCACCTTCACCTTCACCTTGGATGTCATCTCCCAGCTTCTAGTGAAGACTCTTCAGTCTTCTAGTGCCGACCCTTAAGCCTTCCAGTACAGACTTGCACAGGAAACTAGAGGCCCCCAGCTGAATCCTCCAAATCTCCAGAATACAGACAGCCCCTTCGAAGTCTTCCACACCTGATTCTGTGGGCATTCATTGTAAGCATATCTTGTAAATTTGTATATTTGTGTATCAAGCATTAAACCTTTTTCTCTAGTAAGCAGTGACTGATACAGGAGAAAATATTTATTTTGGCTCAGAGTTTCAGAGGTTCTGGTGCATGGTCAGCTGGCTCCATTGCTTTAGGCTGTGGTGAGGCAGGACATCATGGCAGCAGTGTGTGGGAGGAAAGTTGCTCATGTGTTGGTGGCATCCAGGAAGTGGGGGAGGGGATCTGAAAGGTGAAAGAGCCAGGGACAAAATATTGTTATCCGTTAAAGCCATACTCTTAGTAAGCTGCTTCAGCCAATTGGCCTAATCTCCTACACAGGTCATTGAGCTATAAACTCATCAATGAATTAATGCATTGGTGAAGTTAGAGCCCTTACGATCTAGTTACTTCTCCACCTCTGAAAACTTCTGCACTGGGGATCAAGCACCCAAAACATGAAAGTTTTGAAGGACTGTTTGGATCCAATTAATAACATATTGAAATGAATTACATCTAAAGAGAGATTATGGAAGAAGAGATGAAGCTACAGGTCAGAGCTTTAAAGATCACCAGCACTTAAGCATCAGGAACAGTCAGACAGAAGACACAGAAAAGTTTAAGAAAAACCATAGAAAATAGTAAGTCACATGATGTCAAGTGGTCAGATTGGAAAGTGTCCTTTGTGTTACTGAAACGGAGATTGCTCATGAATTTCTTATATTTGAAAGCAATTTCAGTGGAAAGAGGGGCAGGTTCAATGAATACAGATTGTGTTGTGTTGAAGAATGGCTGAGAGATGAGTACCTAGAAATAGCACTATACATACAAGCTCAGTTGCTTGGGGGATGTATGACCCTTTCTATGCCTTAATTCCTTCATTTATAAAATGTGAATGCAATAATATCTGCCACATATATTTGTTATCGTGATTGCATTAATCAGTGTAAAGCACTTGCAGCATTGGAGTATACTAACTCCTTAATAAATATTAGATGTCATATATGTGCCATTTTAATGCATAATGTTCCTTAAGAATATTAGGCTTCTTATGGTTTATACACTGTGTCAACTTGAGAAGTCTGGAAGCTCAACTAAGTGACTCAGCAGCTCTGTATCTTCGGGTCTAGAAGACAAGCTGTTACCATTCTAGGATATTGTTCATTGTGTCACTTTGAGAAACTCAGAAGTTTAACTAAGTGATTCAGCAGGGTCCCTAGTTTGTAACATCCTCAGCCTGTGCAAGAGGAGGACACGGAGATGGTGTGTGTGCTACACCCACCTGAGAGGAGTAGCCCATATACAACAAAAGGGAAATGAGGAGGGACTGATTGCTGGTTCTTTGGAGGAGCTCCAATCTTCGCCTTCAGCTTGCACTTGGTCTCTTGGCTTCTGGCACAGACTGTACGGCTTCTGCTTGGGACTCTTCAGCCTTTGTCGCAGACTCTTCAGCCTTTCGTTGTAGATTCTTCAGAGTTCCTTCGCAGATACATCAGTCTCCTGATACAGATGTGCACAGAACACTGAAGACCTTGGGCAAGCTCCAGACCTTGGGCTAGACTCTTCAACCTCCAGCATGCAGACACCCTCTGCACACTCCCTCATCTGACTTTGTAGAATGTAAGCCAATCTTGTAATTTCTTATACATTTGTATATCTGGTGTTATATCTGTTTCTCTAGGAAACTCTGACTGATACGAGGCTCTTAATTTGTATAATATTCAGTTTAATATTACGAATATTTAAAATAAACTATCTTATATAACAGAATGTGTTTGGTAGTTGTTTTAACTTATTTGACAACAGAAATTTTGAGGCTTATTGGTTTAACTTCCTGTAGCAATACTGAAAATCAGCTTATTATTAAAGAATCACTTCATTATTGTAAGATTAATGTAAGTACTTATATGCCTTTAGTATAGAAATGCTGACTTGTATGATGAAATAGAATGCTTTTGGTAGAAGTAACAAAATCCAATTTAATGAGATTTAAATAAGAAGGAATATAGTGGACCTTAGACTTAAAAACTTGATTTGTCCATCAAGGCTGGTTTAACATAAGTGGATTGTATGTCAAGACTATTTTTCCCATTAGAAATAATGGAAACATCCATTACATTCCAAACCTCCCAAGCACCCCTTAGTTGTCTTTTCATAATAAAAAAGGGTACTATAATGTGCATAACTTACCAGAAACACAAATAATTTTCCTGGTGTAATCACCAGAAAGTTACAAAATGTGCCTAGTTTATCAAAAACAACAATTTCATTCCATACTCACCATTCAAGTTGACATCTTTGGCTTTCAGCAAAGGAGGATGAAATGGAAGATGGTTACGGTTTGAAAGGAGAGTCCCTTTCTCCTTCTGTAAGAACATCAGGAATCTGGCTCTCTGGCGTCCTTTCTCCCCTTGGGAGAGTCTGTTGCCTGCTAGGGCCTGCTTCTGGCTCACTAGGTCTCAGGCTTTTCAGAAGTAAAAACTTGTCTAAGGTTGTCTGTTTCTGTTTTTTTCTTTAACACTATTGTGTAATATGACATGACATTGTCAATAAGCAAATGAATACAATGATTGGCTTTTTCTCTGTCTGGGTGGGTCTTCTTTACAGATATTTATAGCTCTGTCCATTTTTTAAAAGGATTTCCTTTATTTCAGAAGATTTGCTGCACTGATTATTGATAGGCCCTCTCCTCTTCAGAAAGGTCCTCAGCTGCGACTCTCTGTTGCTCAGCCAGAGTTGCTGAAGTTCCTCTGTAGACAATTCCTCTGAGTACTCCTGCACCAGTTCCTCAACATCACCACTGTCTGCCTGCAAACCTATGTGCTCTGCTATAGTCACAGTGTCATCAATCACAAGGTCAATTGAAGGCTCAGGCTCCTCTACACAGCCTTTGAAGTCTCTGTCCTGTATAATTTTAGGCCACACTTTCTTCCAGGTGGGATCTCAGCATCCTTAGAGAGACATTGGCCCGGGGTTTCTCAATTAACACCATACAAGAAAGGATGTTGTAATGTTCTTTTCGAAACTCTTTAAGGGTTAAATTTGTATCTGAGGCCATCTGGAAGCTCCTCAGGAACAGTCCCTTGGTATATAGCTTCTTAAATTTAGTTATAACCTCTTGGTCCATAGGCTGCAGTAGAGGAGTTGGATTAAGTGGAAGGAACTCATGTGAGAGACATGGGAATTCTTCAGCCAATTTTTCTTCCAAATCTCATGGATGAGCAGGAGCATTGTCCACGATGAGGAGCCTTGAGAGGTAAGTCTTCATTCTCTAGATATTTCTCAAGAGTAGGACAGAAAACCTCCCTGATCCACTTAAGAAAAACTATTCTCGTTACCCAGGTTTTTGCATCAGATCTCCATATGACCCCTAGCCTATTCTTGACTTTATGTTTTATGAAAACTTTAGGGGTCTTAGAGCGATAGACCAAGAGAGGTTTTATCTTGAGGTCACCACTCACACTGGCACACAGCAGTAAATTTAGCTTACCCTTCGTAGGCTTGTGGCCTGGCATTTTCTTCTCTTCCTGCGTGATATATAATACATTCTCCTGGGCATTTTCTTCCAGAAAAGATCAGTTTCATCACAGCTGAAAGCTTGAGAGAAAAAGCCATTTCTCTGTGTCATCATTTCAAAGTGGCGTATGTAATTTTCAACAGCCCTTTTATTAGCACTGGCTGCTTCACCATGCCTAGTTATGCTGTGAACCCCAGTTCTCACTTTAAAATTGTGAAACTACACCTTACTGGCATGAAATATTTCACCATAATCGCTCATTGATTGATTATCTTTCAAAATGTGCATTTATAGCCTTAGCTTTTTCACAAATTATAGACTATAACCTGCCATCTACCCTTCATTTATCCACACTAATAGCCTTCCTATCTCATCTAACACTGTCAATTGTGAATAATATGAGTCACACCTTTAGCAACACTAGCTTCTTTATACAAATATTTTCTCTGCAAGCAACATCAGTCATATGGACACCACTGTCATATTTCTCCACAATTTTCTTCTTTTTGATTGTGATTGCTTTCTTTTCTTCCCCTTCCTTCCTTAGCTTCTTTTCTAGCTTTTTGGAGCCATTTTGATAGCAGTAATCATAGCAATTATATAAAGCAGCTGATTGAAATCATGTCCATAATTACACACATCTGGGCTTAGACTGACTCTTACGTACACTTACGTATGCTTTCCTGGCATCTCGAGTCTTTACACCTGCACAAGTGGCCCACATTCAGATTGTAACTCAAGACTTTGGTTGTAACTTAAGCCTAAAATACTGGTTGTAACTGAACTTGTTCATATGTGAGGTCAGTCATAATTTGAGTGTTCATTGTACAGTATTTATTATTTCAAATAGTAAGATGTCCCAAGGGAATGAAGTTCTATCTGGTTAATTCAGTGGCTCAGTGATGTCATCAGAAATCCAGGTTCCTTCCTTTTCTTCACTTTCTCATCACGAGCAGCTTCACTAACCTAAGTACCTAGTAACTGAGCCAAACCTCAGGATCCCTGAGTAGCACGATCTCATATAAGCTTACAAATGGCAATAAAGATATTGTATCAATGTATTATTAGCACTTATCTCTGAAACATACAAGTATAGGAAGAATTTTACTTCTGCTTTGGCCATGTCTATAGTATTCAAGTATTTTTCACAAAGTATGAACATAAAGGTAATTTCATTCCTGGATAATATATTGTACTACAAAACAAAAACACTATTCCTTAAAAATATAAGTATTGAATGCTATCATAAACTATTTTATGGGTCTTAGCTCATATTGAATTATCCTTAAAAATACTGATGTTACCTTGAGTAGTCAGCTTCATAGAGACAGAAAGTACAATGGTGGTTGCTAGAGGCTAGGAAGAAGAAGGAAGGAGGAGGCATTATTCAGTAGCTATAATTTTTAGTTTTGAAAAATGGAAAGAGTTCATTCTGAAGATCTGTTTCACAAACTGCATGTATGTAACACTATTGAACTGTACACTCAAATTTGGTTAAGATTGTAAATCTTTTTCTTTCAATGTGCCCAAGAATTATTTATTTTTATATTTGATTTATATTTAATAAAAGTATGAAAAATATATCGACCATATTTTGTGATATATACAAGTACAATCAATTCTCATTATTTAAGATCTGATATTTGTAGAATTACCTATTAGTGACAATTTATTGTAACCCCAAAATAATACCTATAGTACTTTCACAGTCATTCTCAGATATATGCAGGATAATGAAAATTTTGAGTTCTCTGACATTCACAGTATCAGGAGAGGTCGATGGAGGTGACATTCTGCCTTATTTAATCTCTTACACAGTATGCAAATGTCATTTTCTTGTTTTTCATTAATTAAGTTTATAGATACATTTTAGATATAAATAATGATCATATTAATCATAGGGAATTTGCACCCATATATGTCACAGTTTGATTCTTTTTTCCCAACCCTCTCTCCTCCCATCAGCCCATCTTCCCCTCCCTATTATCTATATTTTACCACGGTTAAAATCTGTGCTACTTTGCATGTATTTCAATATAGGTAAAACATATTTTATGAAAAAACTCTGTGACCAAAGGCAGTAAAGAACTATCGATTTCATGGTCTCCGCACACAAAAATGAACATTTCTCAAGTTTTATAAACAAAAAAGTTATCTCAATTATTGTGTTTAAGCACAAACATTTTCTTCCCTGCTTTCAGTAAATCACTCCACTCCAGTCCGGATGAGCTGAAACCCAACAGCCATTCCTGACTATTGGGCCTATGCTTTTTCCCTAAATCAGCCTTTTCCCTTATCTCTTTTTTTATTTTAAAAAGGGTAAAACTAAACATAACAAAACAGAACAAAGCAGATCAGAAGAAAACAATGTGACACAGATTGCAAAGTGAGACAGCAGGAGATAAACAGTAACTACCATAATGTCTCTTGTTTTCTTTAAAAGAGTTGTCCATATCTTCACACACAATGCATTTCTACAAAACAAAATAGTAATAAAACTGATCAGAACAGAGTAATGAAGGCATTACAGGCCTGCAAAACTAGACAATAGGAAAATCAACAATGGCTACCGTAATGTCTCTTGTTCTCTTCAAAATAGCTGTCCATACCTACATGTATGTTGAAATTAAATAATACAAAACAGACTAAAGCCACTCTGAACAAAGAATAAAAGCATTACTGGATTTCACAGCATGACGATACAGAATCAGCAATGGATACCATAATGTCTGTTTTTCTTCAAAGTAGCTGTTCATTTCATCACACATAATATAATCAATTCTCATAGACTGTTTAGGAGAAGTTCTAGGCATGTGTAAGCCTCTACATTATACCTATACTTTCCACATTAGAGGGAAAAACAAAACAATACAAAACAAAGCAGATTACCAGAAAAATAAGAAACAAAAAAGACAAATAAATAACAATAGCAAAGGGTCCAAAACAGTCATGATACAGGCTTTCAAAACAAGGTGGTAAGAACAGAACTAATGTGATATTTTACAGAATGATCTTGAAGAGTTCTCAGGTCACCAGACACAAACATGAATGTTAACTGCTTTGTTCCTTAAATTTTTAGAATTTGTAACACAATCATCTTAGCTATCCTAAGTGTGTTTATACAGATTACAAAATCCTCAATAAATACAGTGAACGGTTAAGAATCTTCTCAAAGGGGAAAAATAATATCTCAGCAAAAAGGAAGAAAAAGAAAAAGGAAGGAAAAAGAAAAAAAATCTAAATTTCCTTTATCTCTTAAGAGCTCTAAATTGGCATGCCTGTTCCCCATCTCTCCACTAGGAATTCTCCTGGAACCTCTGCTGAAACGGCCTGCAGCTGTAAGATTTCTTCATATCTATCTTTCCCCTCCTATTCCAAAAGAAGCAGCAGGAGAAATGTCTTATCTTCCTAGTAAAAATTGTGCTTTTCTTGATCAATTCATCCATTTTGATTTCATGGCTTCTGATCTTTATCACATTAGGTTTTGATTTTCACATTGGTAGCTACAAACCCTAAATTTCGTAACAAGTATATAATTCATTCCAGGCCCTGCTTTGTGCCCTGTCCATCCAGCCTGAATTTGATTCCTGTTAACTACCATTGTAAGCTATATAAAGTCATTTCTGGAACCAAGCAAAGACATTTCTAAACATAGCATGCAAGTCTTCATTCAGAATTTTCTAAGTATTTTGTCTCTGCTAACTACAGCTGAAAATGGGCTAAATACAGCAAAGCTAGGGAAGTTAAAATTATTTTATTTAATGTCTGTACAATATTAGTTTTGCAATTTCTTTTAAATGGAATGAATCTTGGTCTTTCCTCCTATCTTAATTCCTTCACTGGAAATAATCTTTGGGAATCAGTTTCCCCTGTAGTCCACCTCAAACCCCCCCCCCTTACCTTGGTCTCTATCCCCAGCTCATGCATGTGTGCACACACACGCGCACACTTCCCGCCATAACCGTCCCTGGGGTGGACTCGCTTCCTTCTGAAGTCTTTTCCCCCCTGGAAAGTAACAAAAAGGCACCGTGAAAAATTTGCACAAAAGATACCAGAGATTTTGTTATTATTTTATTATTATATTATTTTGTCTTTTCTTGAGACAGGGTCTTGCTAAGCAGTTCAGACTGGCCTTGAGCTTACTTTATAGCCCAGGCTGGTCTTGAACTTGCAACAATCATACTGCCTTAACCTCCTGAGTGCTAGGATTAGAGTAGCATGCCAACATGCCTGGCTCCAGAGATTATTATTAGCATCTAAGGAAATTATATTTTTACTTTAATACATACTTTCTTGTAGAAAAAACTAAAGCAATCTCTTGCAAGCATCACCTGTATACTTAATCTTGGAGAAAATTCTCTTCCAGAAGCCTTGTTTTCTCCAATTAATTTTCCACACAATTACTAAAAGAATCATTGAATTGAACATTTGATCTACATTTTGTTCAATTAAAAAAAACCCTATTCGGTGGCTTATGATTCTGTAAGCCACAAATCCTATTCAACCTAGATATTTCATACTGCAGCCTTCACAACATCATCAATTTCAGTTAGGTGATCCTGTGATTTCCTAGATAAAGTTTTTCAAAGGGAAGTTCTAAGCCTTTGCCTGAAACTAAACTGATTTCTTCTCATCTCTTGAGTATTACTTAAAAATAATCTCTTCCAGGGCATCTTTCATGTTTCGTTTAGAACAATTTGCCACAGTATTGCAATTCCCTATGAAAAATAGCTTGTCTTTATAATTCAGCTAAAGCACCATGGTTTCTGTATAGACAGTATATGTATATATGTCAGTTTAGGTTAGCATGTTTCTTCAATGAGATTATAAATCTAAATATTTCATATTATATCCTGTGAGCTTTCCGGACATTTGAATGACGAAAATATGAACATCCATAGTGAATTAAACTTCATAAAATTCTGCCTGTTTAAAGAAGTGTATATGTGCACACCATATAAGTGACAGTTTGGGAAGAGGCAGAACATAATTTTCAGATTCATTTCATGCCACTGCAGAATGTCTCAGTGATTAGTGTTTCTAAAGGGGATAGCTGAGGAAGAATATCTAAAACTTTGTATAAATCACACTTTTGCTTTTGAAGATTATTTATTTTTATAATGTGCCTGTTTTATTTTCTAACAAAGATGGTATTTCTCAAGAAGAGGAAAAAGGCTTATTTATCTTTGTTTCATTAAGACCTACTGTAGTACTGTAGCACATAGTAGGTGCTCATTAAATATTTTCAAAAGCACAATTCCGTGTACTTCTAAAATAGTCTGTAATGTGAAATTTAGTTATGGTAAATTCACTAACATTTCCAAAAACAGCCAGGATACAGGTAGAATAGGTAAATAAATTCTGAGGCTAATTTTCGAGACCCATATTCACACATAGCTTTAAATTCCTCCGTTGTATTGTGCCCCTCTTGTGTGGGTCCTCATAAACTTTGAGACATGACCTAAAGGGAGAAAGTAGCCTTGAAAGAGAGAAAGGACTCAGACAACTAGTATCTTAGCAACGAAGAATAAAATGTGCAAACTACTTGAAAGTGATTGCCTTAAGTCAATCCATACTATGGGAGTTTGGTTTATCTGGATAGATTCCAAGATATTTGATGAAGTTACTCTGTTTGTTTCTTTTGTTCACTTGGCAAATTAGCTGCTGATATAATGACGACTTCAGCTGTTTATTATAGAAATGCCTCACTAAGCTTTACTGATGGCTAGAACTGCTGAGAAAGATGAGGTGTTTCTAAGATCCAATGCCTTACATGTAGAGATAAAATGTTTTATTGATGTTCTGTCCTCTATTTCTTATGTTAACAATTATTTTACTCTATTTTGAAATGTATAGACACCTGATTCCTGTAAATTAGTGAAGACTCAATTGAATGTTTTAGAATTTGAACTTGAGTCTTACCATTGCTGGCATAACTTATGCGTCCAAAAATATTTTAGATAAGTCAACATTGAGCTGTTGTTTAAAAATAATCAAAAACATTAAAGCAAACTTGACTTTTATGCTTTAAATTTCAGTTGATTCTACCTTCTTGTACTTTTCCTTCTGCGTGCTGCCTGCATCAAATTGAATAGGTAAAGAGATTTTCAAAATTGACAGCTGTTAATTAACAAAATAAAATTTTTATTTTCTTTTTAAAAAGACTTATACTTTAGTAATTTTAAAACTAGATCATGTGTCATTAAGCTTTTAATCCCAGGAATGTTTTTTGGGGAAACCAAACGACAAAGCCTTTCCATTTGATTTATGATTTTAATGCATTGATATTTTCCAGAAATGCTACATACCCTTCTACCTTGAATCTAGCTTCTTTCTCCTAAGAGCCTCAAAGAAGAGTGCTAGATACAAAGATTAATTTGGGGCTTCATGATAAACAAAGTTGCCACTTTAAAAAAATCCTCAGATGAAGAATTTGTTTTTTGATAGATAAAGTGGTGTTATGCAATCGTTTCTTGTTAAGCTCTTAGTGATCTGTGTTCAGGGACACACTGTACCTCACTGCTTTGTGCGCACATGCATGTGTGTGTTTGTGTGTTTAATAGAACAAGCCAAGTACAGGATGAAACCTTTTAATTATCCAAGGATTAGCTGCAGAACTCAAAAGATCAAATCACCACTCTACCTCAGGTGGTAAGATTTTTCAAATTCAGCTACAAGCAGACTTTTTCCAAGGGGCACTTAACAGTTGTAAGGTCCTTACTAGTCACCTAGCACTATAACATGTACTTTACATCTGTGGTCTCATTTAATCTCACAACTTTATAGGATCAGAAATTAAAGATGGGAGAAATGTAGTGATTTACCAAAGCCCAGAGTTCGTGAATTCAGAGCAAAGATTTACCAGACTCTTTTCTAACTCCCTTTTTCCTATTCAGAGGCACAGACTCCAGAGTGATTTTGTAGTCCTAGTTGGTGCCCAAATCTTGCTTCCTTTTCTTTTCTCCATCTCTCACTCCTACACTCTGGCTTCTCCAAAGTTCAATTTGTCATTCACTAGAAAACAAATATGATAAAAATTTCTACTTTTTAACAGATATAACCTTTTACTTTTACTATTCATCTTTGTGAATATGAGGCTATTTTAGAGATTCTTAAAGAATGGAAGAACTTCAAGCTATTAGTTAAAATAACCTCAGATTTGTCTGTGCACATTGTATCTTTGCTTCCTCTAAATTAAATTGACAATTTAAAAATTGACTATATGGTGCTATTTAACCATGAAACTTGAAACAAAGACTAATTTAACCAGTTGGTAATACAAGTGTAAAGCAACTTATTTCTTTTTTTTCTTCGCCTTCCCTTTCCCTTTCCCCTTCCCTTTCTCCTTCCCTGTCGTGGTCTTTCTCCTCCTCCTGCCCCACCTCCTCCTCCTCCTTCTCCTCCTACTGCCAGAACAAAACAAAACAAAACAAAACAAAACAAAAACAATCAGGGTCCTGTTTAAACGGAAAATAGTTACTTATTCTCATCAATTTAATGGTCTAATAGATATCTTAAATTGCATGTCTTTTATATACATTATTTAACCATGATTTCTTTTTCTTTTTTGCTGTTGAACTTAATCTTTTAAGTAAAAAACAGAAACCCCTGATTCTGTCTGCATTAAAATTCTGAACTTTGGGCATTTATTTGATTTCCTTTTCTAGTAAAAATGAAAGAAATAATACTAGTATCTCAGGACAGTTTTGAGGATGAAAGAACTAATAGATACATATTCCAGGCAATAATGTTTTAATGGAAATTTAAAAAAATATAAAACATATATAAAATAGAACTCAAATATACACAATGCCCAACTTTAAAAATTATCCACATTTAAAACATCATTTTTTTGTCTAGCCCCTTCTATTTGGGGTTGGGGGGAAATACTTTAAAGTAAATCCCTAACACATCTTTTTACTTAAATTTATGGGCATGAGAAAGACATCACTATACCATCAGTACATATAGCAAATTAATTTATTGCTTAACATCATCCAAATTCATTGTTGATTTTTCTTGATTCTCAAAAATGCCTTTTTTACTGATTCAAACATGGTCAAAATGACATATGATTTGCTATGTCTTTTAGATTTCCTTTATTTAAAGTAGCCTTTACCTCCTGTTTTTTTTTAAATTCCACTTACTAAAGAAATCAGGCCATTTGTCCTGTAGCATGACCCACTTTCTGATTTTGCTTCCATGTGGTGTCAATATGTTCTTTTCTTCCCTGTATTTTTGTAAGCTGACTTGATGAAATTTGGTTTTATTTTTAAAAACACACAGCCCCAAGTCAGTGTTAGTTCTGCCATAACATTTAAATTAGTATGTGACTTAAATTGTATTTTTTCTGTTAGACATTTAATGGACAATTTCTTCTCGGCTATAGTTATTAGCTGTTTTCTAGATATTAGAGAGCTTGAAATTAATTTTATAAGCACATAGTAACTCTTTCTAGGTATTCAGGCATTATTCTATTGGTGTAATTTTTCTTTCTTAACAACATTTTAGCTTGTATTTCAAGAGATTTGAAAGCATTCAATCTATAGTTACTTATTTCCCAACCTTTCTTCTAAACATAAATACATGCTATGCAGAATCAGTTTTTGTATGAATATCTCAGGTTGCAGTAACAAAATACCACAGACTGATTGTCTTAAATAACATAAAGGTATTGTTTCAGTTTTAGGGGCTATAAGTTTGAAATTGAAGAGTTGGCAGGATTGGTTCCTTGTGAAGGCAGTCAGGGAAATCTGTTCCAGGCCTTTCCTTGGCTTGTGGATGGCTGTCTTCATGTTCCTGAGAAGACACACTATGCAAGCGCTTGCCAACAAAAACTTCCAGTCACTAAGCCTCTCTCAAAGGGCAAATATCGATGTCTGTTTTTTATTACTTTGCATACTAAAAAACTGAAAGCAAACTATGTTTACCTTTTTGATATTATCTCTACATATGTGCCAGTCTCCAAAGTTTCCCTTTTTATAAAGAAATCAGTCTTGTTGGATTAGAGCCCACTCTAATGACCTCATCCTAACTGTATTACATCTACAAAGGCCCTATGTCCAAATAAAGTCACATTCTGAAGTACTGGGGCTGGGACTTCAGCATACGAATTTTTAGGGACACACTTTAACCTTTAACAGTTTTTTCAAAGTATTTTATTGTGTAACTTTACATTTATTTCCTGACTGGTTAAATAGGATATAAAATCATAGGCATGCAGTAAGAACCAAAATTTTTCTATAGTCTCTTAAGTAAAATTAATCTAAAAAGTATTTTCTTATGTGCTAGTTCTGCAATTCTAGCATCTTTGTATTCACAAAGTCACAAATGTAAACTTTAGTAACTCATATCACCATTTCTTTGTACAGTACTTTAGTTGGATTATACTAATTAAATATAGGTTAAACATAAATGTAGGAAAATTTTGTGAGGCAAAACCATTTAGAATGGATTACACCAGCTGGAGTACAGGGTGGACTATGATAGGCACAATTTGAATGCAGATATTTCTTGTTTAACAATTTACCTATTTAACGGCTGTTTGTGTTTAAAACCTGCCTCTTGGACTTAGCTGCTCAGACTTACGAGTTCTGTTCATCTTGTTCATAGAGCCTCACTGTGTTTTTGTACCTTGTTTATACAGTACTGTAAGTTTTGCTGATTGCATTGTGCAGTACTGTAGTTTTATGTTCTGTTATACATTACTATACTGCATATAAGAGTTATGCAAATAAAAGCAAACTCATCATTCTAGAGTTTCCTTTAACCATTCCTTTGTTCAGAATATTGTAATGTTCATATCTTATACAAATCTTCATGTAGCAACCGCTTCGCTTACTGACCCAATCACAGGATATTAACTTGGTCATTAAATGAAGGGTGTTTGTAGTGTTTGTGTCTGTGAACATTTTCTAGTAAAACCGTGAAATTAGATCTCTGTGATGTTTTTGAGGGATTTTTGCTTTCGTTTTTGGAACCTACTAAGTGCCAGTTTTCTTTCATGAACAGAAGTCCTTTAAGGGAATAGCCTAATTTATTTGTGAATTAAATCTAATTGGACCTTTATTTACAAATAGTTTCATTCTTTTAACAAGCATTTATTGACCACTGTGCAGACATTTAGCAGCTGCAACTTTCAAGTATCATCTTTTTGCTCAGAGACCAAAAGTTGGCTTCCATTTTTACCTTGTATATGAAAAAAACTGAGAGCTACTTATAATGCTCAAATGTAATTCTCCTTAACCTTAAGTTTCTTGAATACAGTTCTCTTTGCCTCTGACAGTTACATGACTCGATCTTTCTTTTAACAATCGCATTTCATTATGAGTCATTTCAAATCCATTTTGGAAATAGGCAGAGCTTAACTGAAAATGTGTTAACTCTCTTTTAACAGCCCTCAAAAGCTGATGATGGCTAATGCCCCTATTTTCAGTGGGTAAAATATTAGGCAAAATTCTGTCTCTGTTTCAGAAAAACTCGCTGTTTGTTCATTGACTGAATTACAAATTACCTTGAGCATCTTGCTAGAGGAAAACATCTGTGCAAATGTTAAATAGGCCTGTAATCCCAGCACTCAGGAGGCTGAGGCAGGAGGATTGCCATGAGTTCAAGGCCATCCTGGGCTGCATACTGAGTTCAGGATCAACCTGAACTACATAGTAAGACCCTGTGTGCCTCGCTCCCACCAAAAGAAAAAGAAAAAGAAAAAAAGAACTATGCTGACAATAATTACATTTTTCTGAAAAGATGTATCGTTACTTTACTGTTCTAAAAGATTGATTATCTTTTAAAAGTACCTTTTCCAGTTTCCCTTATTTTCCATGATGGTATGGAAACTTACCACTTACCACAGTCACACTTCTCAGACTCAATCTTCAATTTTTATTTTTCCACTGTATTAATTAGGCTTCTAATCCTATTAATTCTTCTTGACAATGTCCTCTTTTTTTCACTGCCATTTTATTCTGTCCCTTGGGCCCACATTACTGAGATGATGTTCTAATAGATTCCCTATCTCTTCCAGTTTAATCTAACTTTCTCAATCAACACCAAGATATTGTTTTAAAAAACATGTTATGTTTTTCTTTCTAACACAAAAATTTCAATGTCTTTTCATTGCCTATTAGAATAGTAGGTAATATATATTAAGCACATACTATGTGGGGTATAGTATGATGAGAGCTGTGTAAGCATTGGAATGTTCTCATTAGTATCACATTCATATAGATAAAAAACCAAGGCTCAAGATTTGACAAAGTTCTATTTTGCTTCAAAGCCTATAGCCCTAACAACTACGTTATTCTGCCCAAACTTCATTTATTTAAGGCCCTAAAAACCTGGTCCTGTTTTACCTCTCTGGCTTTATTTCTCATTGCTTTGTCATACAAACTCTGTTTCAGCTAAACTAGACTCACTATCTTCAAATCATCCATATTCTTTTGTTCCTCTAAACTTTTGTTCATATATTTCTTGTGCCTTGAATAATCTCCCATCCAATGTCTGCCCATATTTACACATTCATGAAGACCTAGATCAAATTTTGTTTCACACAACTCACTCATTTTTTCCCTCATCGTGTAGTTTAGGCTGACATTGAATTCACTGTGTAGCCCAGGCCTGCCTCGAACTCATGGCAATTTTCCTGCCTAAGTCTCCCAAGTGCTGGGATTAGAGGCATGTACCACCATAACAAGCTCACACCACTCTTCTAATATGGATTACCCAAAACATTTGTTGTTTATATCATATACAACAATCTTAAAACTCTTCATCACACGCATCAATGAAAAGTGAACATTTGCCACATGTGTGTCTATATGCATTTATTTATGCATGTTGAAAGTATATCACTTTCAGTATATTTTGACTCATAAGGTATATATGAAATAGAAAAATAAAAAATATGAGATAAAGAAGAAATATTTATAGAAAATTTAAAATTGTATTAACGCTGGATCATTATGGAGAGTAAATGTGAATTCGTATTTTCAATAGTGTTTATGATTTAAAATTATTTTAGCCAATTCCTTGAACAGAGTAGCTCAGTGTTGTATATTCTCATAAGGATGTGGCTAAAATGAGTTTAGTCACCAGTAGCACAAGTTGCATCATTGCCATTTTCCCAGTAATTGCTTCAACTTGTATTACAAGTATTAGCTTCTGCCCAAGGTTTCTTTGTAGAAATATTTTTTCCTCTACCCACTTCTTCCTCCTCTTCCTTCTCCTCCTCCTTCTTCAGAGAACTCACTGTTGCCCAGGCTGGCCCTGAACTCCTAAGATCAAGCAATCCTCCTGTTTCAGCATCCCAGCTCTCTGGAGCCACAGGTGCCTACCACTGTGACTAGCCAGTAAGAATCTTGTTAAGACCCTTATCAATTTTGTGAGGCGTGGTTTAGTTAAAACTAGACAATATATCCACATATCTACTTCCCTTGGTACAAGTAAGCTGCAGTCAGGACTAATCAGGTAAAGAGCTGCCCAAAATGTCCTTCCATCACAAGATTTCTGATTATCTATAGGCTGAGTGAGTGCACCTGTATCAACCTGTATATCTGATACCAGAAAACTTTTGTTTCTTATGCTCTTAAATAAATATATATTTGTAAATGCATATGTATCCATGCGAATTGAATTTCTGTTGTCTTTTTGCTTCTCAGTGGATCATCCTGTGTACTACCTGGGCCATATTCATACTTACTTTGGAGAGTGCCAACTTCCTATATTTAAAAATTTGGCCCTCAAGCTTGATTTGAGGTCTCTTGGGCAGGCTACTCTGCTTCTTCACAATGTATGGAATATGTTTTTAAGAATGCCAGGATGGATTTAGACTCCAATTGTTTTTGTTTTACCCTTTGAGCCTTTTTGAAAGGGAAAGGAGACAGGATTTTGCTAAATTCCCAAGGCTGGCCTTAAATGCACTATTCTTCTGCCTCAACCTCCCGGCTAGCTGGGCTTATGGGCCTGGGCCACCTTGCTCAATCCTTTATATAAATGGAGTCACACTATGATGGCCATTATCATCTTACTGAGCATAATGTTTTTAAGATTCATCCATGGCGTAGCATGTGTCAGAGCTCTATTTCCTTTTATGGCTGAGTAGGCTTCCATTATATGAATGTACCATATTGTTGAAATTTTAAAAAAATGTATTATAGGAAAAGATACATTGTCATTAATTCCCCTCCCCCCAGAATATTACCCCTTGCTTTGAACCACTTATCCCATCCTTCTTAATATTTTCTGTGGCAGTCCTAGGAGACCTACTTGAGTGTCTTTATGATGTCTAACAAAAAAATTGCAACAAATGCTGCTGCCAAGTGCCAACCAACAGGAAGACTGGTTTGCAAAATCATCACTGTGGGTCATCCACCTTGTTCAACTGATCTGACACCATGTGACCCTCTGACTCTTCCCCAAAGTCAGATGACCATGAAAAGAATTTTTTTTGTTTTTTTTTCACCTTTCTTTCTTGGTTATACAATATTTCTTCTTTTGGAAGATTTACACATACACATAATATACTCTAATTATTTTCATGCCCATATCAAACTTCTTGCCCCACAGTTTCACATTTGGGGGGGATTTCAATGCATGCAATGTATTTTGTTCATATCTATCCTTGTCTCCAGCACCTGCCCTTAAAACCAAGCATAGTGGTGCACATCTGTAGTCCCAGAAATCAAGAGACTGAAGCAGGAGGATTTCAGTGAGTTTGAGGCCAGTCTGGACTACACACTGAGTTCAAGGCAGCCTGAACTACATAGTGAGATCCTGTCTCAAAAGTATTACCTGCCCTTACATCTTTCCTCTTTTCTTTCATTCCCTTCCTCTTGGCTAATAATAATCTCCTTTAACTTTCTTGTCTTTTCTTAGATTCCACTTATTGGGAAGAACATGTGATGTTTGTATTTCTGAGTATGACTTATTTTGCTCAATAGGATATAGTATCCAGATCAACCCATGTCCTTGGCAAATGACAGAATTTCATTCTTTGTTGTGGCTGAAAAAAATATATCCATTCTTCCGTTGATAGGCTCCTAGACTTGATTTATATCTTGATAACGTATCTTGATTTATATACATTGTGCCACTATATATATATATATATATATATATATATATATATATACACAGACAGGTAGCCCTATAGTATACTGACTTTAATTGCTTCAAGTATATACCAAGAAGTGTTACAGCTGGATCAATCATAGCTCTATTTTTAGGTTTTTGAAGAACATTCACACTAGTTTCCATAGTAGCTACACTAATTTATATTCTAACCAGCAGCGTAAAAGGATTCCTTTCCCCCATATCCTCATAAGCATTTACCTTTTTTGTATTCTTTTTCTTTTTAGTATAAGTTTATGATGCACAACAAATACTTTCATTAGACAACTGATACGTGCATATATCATATCTTGATTCTTTTTACATTTCCTTTCCCTCCCCTGTCTCCCATCACCCTGCATCACCAGATCCCTTTCCCATCTCAACAAAGCCTACTTCCCTGTTTTTTATCATCTTTTATCTTTTCTTTCTTTCTGTTTTGGGTTTATCATGAAGAAGGAACAACATGATATTTAGCCTTTTGGTCTGGTTTATTTCATTTACCACTATGGTCTCAAGGTGCAGCTGCACCACAACTTTCACCCACTCTTCTGTTGATGGACCCTTGGGTTGTTTCCACCTAGTAAGTATTGTGAATAGTGCTGTATGGTCAATGGTCACTGGTGAGCAACGATCTGTTTCAATCCTTGTTTTCAATTCTTTTGTGTAGAGGCATAGAAATGAAATTACTGGATCATTTGGTAACTCTGTTTAATTTTTTAGGACCTGCCAAACCATTTTCCACAGTATCTCCATCATTTTTCATTCCCACAAGTAAAATCTGGGGCTATAATTGCTCTACATTTTCACTGACACTTGTTATCTTTTTGATGAATATCTTTTTGAGGATTAACTCTTTCACAGTTTTACATAAACAAAATCCATTTTCCCCACTTGATATGCAGTACACATTTTTGGATGACGTTAATGGCCAAATTTAAATCATGTCCTATTGTTTAGTTAAAAAAAACTTACACCAATCGTTTGAACTATGAGAAATAATAATTTCATGATATTAGCTGTAAGTAAAATCATATAATTTTGAATCTTTCGTGCTTTCTTTTTTGAATGAAGAAAATTACTAAATTTTTCAGCTAATCAGTTTTGCATATCTGAAATAAGGCACAATAATAGATCTTCTCTGTGATAATATTTGCACCAATGAACAGCAGAGAACCAGACATTTGTTTTTACTATACTTTTTCTACAGCCCAGTGAATAATGATAAAGATGCATACAAATGAAATCCTGAAACTTTTAACCCGAATGAAATTTTGTAAGACCGTAAGGATTGGACATTCAGTTTATTCTCATTTTCCCACCTTCCAGGAAGAATGCTTGGATTTTGTAAAAGAGAGGCAAAGCATAAACAGTGAGTACTCTACTTTGAATTACTAGTTTGATAATTTGTATATTCAGTTATGTCCTTTCATTCAGATCGTGAACTGTGGTCCTGATCTATTTACCTTTGTAGGAAGTACATACTGCAATACAATTAATCAGCCTTGGGAAGAAAATTTGAACCTGTTATGGTATTAACAGTTCAATTTTGCCAAAACTTTCAAGTTTTTAGTGACACAGTGTTGTTACTTAGTTTCTCTACAGTTCCTACAAATCTAAGCTCTCAGTTGATGCTAAAATGGTATCAGCTGTGTAGCTAATTTTTGAATGCTCTTAAGAAACAGCTTATGATTTATCCATAAAATAATTGTCATTGTTTGTAAGTGGGATTCAAAGTACATGGTTGTCTGGCACATAGCTGTCATGAACCAGGTTCCTCTCTGAACTAGTGGACTTAATTTCGTACCATTGTACTAAAATGCTTAGATGACAAAGCAATAAATGATTTTACTCTCGCCTACATAATTTATTAAATGATAGAACTGTAAGCCATAGGCAATTGATTTACTGGAAAATATTGCATTTTTATACCTGTAATACATATGTTTCCACATTCTAAGTAATTTCCTTGTGATATTTTGCACTCAATTTCCTTTCTTATCCTTCCTTGGAAGTCCTAGGCAATCAGTGATTTGTTTTCTGAGAAAGGTAGTAGTTTAAAACTTCTGTTCCAATTTGGTTTTAGCATTGCTTTTCTTCCTCACTCCAAACTTGCGTGAACTGAGCCAGTTTGCCTCTAAGTACTATTCCTGGTCCTATGCAATGATTTTGAATGTAAGTTTATGTTGTTTGAAGATGGAAAATTGCTTGTAAATAAGAATTTTAGAAAAGTAAATGAAATTATAGCTATAAGTTCTGTGATGAGAGAAATGATTTCTTTTAAATGAAATTAAAATGTCATCTTTTCTGATGTATCATTTTTTATACTGAAAAAGGTCAAGTGACTTGAAATATGTTAGAACATGTGAAGAATTTAGCATTTCATTAACCCTGCTTGAATATACACTTTCTCCGACCAATTTTATTCATAGGTATCCATTATCTCCAGCATTTTATTTATTTATTTATTTATTTATTTATTTATTTATTTATTTTTGAGACATGGTCTTACTATGTAGTCCAGGCTGGACTTGAACTCACTATGTAGTCCAGGCTGCCCTCAAACCTGTGGCGATCCTCCTGCCTCCTCCTCCCAAGTGCTGGGATTACAGGTGCATGCCACCAGGCTCTATTTTCTTGTACTTTAAAGAACTTCTTCATTCATGATCCTTACTTTGACCTAAGACAAATCCCAGCCAGGACTGAAGGTCTTTTTAGACCAGGAAGGTGAACATTTTAGAGCTTTCAATAATACAAACAACCTGCAGGGCTCACATGCCATAGATTCACCACTACTGTTCTAGACCATAGATTTCAAAATCCTGAAATCCAGTTAGTTTCTGTCATATTCCTGTTTTAATCTATATTTAAGTAAAGACAATAAAATGTGATATTGTGAAGCATACAGATTTCTCTGTAGTTTACTACATCCTTAGGTCTGTTATAATGAAATAACCACTGATTTTGTTTAAACTTTTTCTTCTACTAATTATGATGTATTTATTCTAGAAGTCAGGAGCATTGTTAGTCCAAGTATATTTGACCATTAAAAAATAAAGATATTTTTTCTCCTGGCAGAAATAAATATAACTTTAAATAGTTTTTATAAAATAGATAAAATCGAGGGTTATACAACATATTGATTTTAAATTATTTATTTGTTTAGAGTATATTTGATCAGCTACT
Organism: Dolichotis patagonum; assembly: GCA_004027295.1. NCBI lineage: Eukaryota > Metazoa > Chordata > Mammalia > Rodentia > Caviidae > Dolichotis > Dolichotis patagonum. The sequence continues at coordinate 4,387 of PVJX010022097.1, read as the reverse complement.
ATAGGTCCTTTACCTAAATGGAAATATTTATAAATGTATATAGAAAACTATATAGTTCTAAGTAATTTAATGCCAAATTTGTCAGTTATTATGATTTTCATTTTATAAGTATGATTCATCAAGCTAGCTTCTTTAAATACCTTCTGAAATAAAGTAGAAAGTGAGTAATGGATGAATGAACAAACAAATAGAGGAGTGGGTCATCAAGTAATTTGCTGAATTCTTACCTTATTTCCACACATACACACATTGATATCATATGAATAAATTGATACAAATCAGATTGAGGCACAACACTAATAATATATGTGAAGGTATATGTTCTTTTTGATTACATATTTGAAAAATATCCTACCTACTAAGTGGTAAAAGGGAAGTGAAAAAAAAGAAATGTCTTTGTTTTAAAGTTCACATTCCTTCAATATTACCATACTAAGTGATATTTTATTTCTTTTTGAATACTATTATTGAATTATATGCTTGGTACAATGTTTAACTATAGCAGAGAAGGAGGAAATGGGTAACTAGCATGGATATTATGCTTTAAAATGTTTGACTGTAAAAACTCCATTATGATGGAAAAGAGGAAGAAGAAACCATAGGGAAAGAAGTTGAAATATAGTGATCTGGGCATGGTGGTGCACACACGTAATCTCAGCACTGGGGAGTTTGAGACCAGACAGGACTACATAGGGTGTTCAAAACCAGCCTAAACTACATGGAAAGACCCTATCTCAAAGAAAGAAGGAAAGAAAGAAAGAAAGAAAGAAAGAAAGAAAGAAAGAAAGAAAGAAGACTAAAATATACTTCAATGATCTGCGCATTTTTGATTAATTAATGGCAATCTTCCAAACAATGTACCTAATTCAGCATGTACTTTTTATATTGTAAGACTAAGACTAGGTAAATTCTAATTGTTGTTGTTTTTGGTTTTGAGACAGGGTCTCACTACGTAGACCAGGATGGTCTCAAACTCACAGAGATCCTCCTGACTCAGCATTCCTAGTATTGAAATCACAGGTATGCACCACCACCCCTGGTTAGACAATTCTAGAACACTCTCCAAACTAAACTAAGTATAGTACATTGTTTTATGAAGAGGCATTAGTGACTAAAATTAGGGGTTTTTTGCCTATGCTGCAAAGTTTGGGTTAATATTTTAAAAATTCAAACATATTAGCAGTTTAAGAGCTCTCAGGGACCAGGTATAATGTCACATGTCTATAATTCTAGCGTTCTGGGAGCCTGAAGCAGAAGGGTGACTAGTTTAAGCTGATCTTGGGGAACTTAGTCACTTAGCAAGACCTTATCTCAAATTAGAAAGGGTTAGAATATAGCTCAGTGGGAAGACCGGCTCTATCCCCAGTACCACCAAGAAAGGAAAAAGAAAACTGTGAGGAATTTGAGGGCATTTGAGTGCTTAGGACTGGGGATATGGCTCAATGATAGAACAATTGCTTATTATGTGTAAAGTCTCTGGGTTTGAGTCCCAGCACCACCAAAAATTGTTTTTAATTACTTAATTTTTGCACACTAGACTTGGTCTCTGCTCAGTGTCCTAGTAGCTGTGAAATGTCTTACACAAACCTCTTAGACCTGGTTTTCAGATGCTCTCAAGAGTCACTGCCTTATTTTCTTGAGGTGTCCTTAAGGGAATTCCAAAGCAAATTCTGTGTATACCACCCTCATCTATACTTTAAGTCAGACCATCCCTGATACATTATTACATATCTGTGAATATTTCACTTGGTATTCTTGATTAGGTACAAGGGCACATAAATCAAATCTTATATTTGGAGTACGAATATTCATTTGGGAAACAACAACCTGTGTCCTATTTGGGGATCATTAACCGAAATGGAATGTGGGAAAAGAAAAAAGGTCTAAGGCAGGGAGCTTAAAAAGAACAAGGACTCTAAAAATGGAGGCATGTGAGCTAAAGCTCATAATCCCCAAATGTAGGAAGGCATACTGTGTGCTAGAAGCAACAGTTACTTTCATTAGGTAAGAGCAAGAGCAAATGAGCCTTCAAATGAGAATTCTGCAAAATGTGCAGAAATGATGCCACTGTAAATATCACTGTACGAGCAATGATGGTATTGAGGAATCTGTTTTGATTTTTTATGTTCTTACTTTAAACAAAAAAAAGGAAAGTATTTTTTCCACACCAGTGTAAGTGTAATCTGGATGGGAACAGGATACCAGGCTTCTTTAGAGGTTTAAGAGTCTTGGTCGTACTCCAAGGTAAAGTCTGTAGACTCTCTGTTGCTGGGATTATTTTGTAATGGTAGTCTTAGTGTTTTGTCCTACAAATGTGCTCTATCCTAGAAGATATGGGCTTGAAGCTTCATATTTCTCATGGCCCAGTGTTGTGATTATATGAATGTAAAGCATTGTGCAAATTTCAACATTTCCCTCAAAGCAAAAATTGTAGCAGTGCAAGTTTTTTTTTGAGATTAGATATTTCTCATTAGTATTAAAAATAGATTTATTTTGTTCACTGTGAGTCATAAAAAATTTATTTAGTTCACTGTGTATTTTCAGCAAAATACAGATAGCAAAAACTTAAATGTTTAAAACAAGGAATGAGATTAAACTCATTAAGCAGCTAGGTACATTAAATCATGTTTTAGAATTTAGCTAATAAAAATATAATTCCCAGCACTTGGGAAGCTAAAGCAGGAGGATCATTGTGAGTTTGAGACCAGCCTGGGTTACAAAGTGAACTCAAGGTCAGCCTGAACTGCATAGAGAGACCATGTCTCAAAAAGACAAAACAAAACAAAACAAAACAAAAACCATTATAATCATTAAAAACAAAAAGATAGATTAAATATCATTATTACATATAACACAAACACAATTTTTATTAAAAAACTACATATGCATGCATATTCAGGGTTTACCAAGGAGGAAATAATGATTATTTAAGACTTTTTTCTTTATGCTTTTCTGTATTTTGTCATTTCATTGCAATAAGCACATACTATTTTTGCAATTAAAAACATAATAAACATGTTAAGTAGGACATGCCTACCGTGATCTGCTGCTTTCTCATGTCAAGTTGAAATAGCTTGAAGATCAGTCACAGTAGTTTTTGCAAGACACCACTAATATACTTCCTTGTGAGACTTCTCGGCTGTTAGAAAAGAGTGTGTGGCATTAGCATGTAGTGTTTAACATTAATCAGCCATTTTTGCTTGGTTTTTACATCTACTTTGGCTGTAATATTTAGAAGTATGGCACATTACTAAACATAGTTAAAAGTTATAAAATTAATATCCCAAATAAACGCTGCCAACGTTGCTATTTTCTCTAACGTGTGTGTGTGTGTGTGTGTGTGTGTGTGTGATATTCTATAGTATGCATACATTTTTCAAAGACAGGTTTGGCTTTAGATTAAGAAGTATTGTTGGAACTTAGGGTGCTGAGCCAACCAGTAACCAGCCTGCTGCCTACCGGGGTGCGGGCTTAGAATCAAACATACCGTATGACCCCCCCCAACAATCGGGATCCAGGGATCTGGGTATCTCTTGGGAGGTGACTATATGTGGTACAGCAAGTGGGGGGATGTTTCCTTCTACTATATCTGAAGGCAGATATTTTTTATCACCGTTTTGCTTTGTCCTGATTAACAGTGTTGCTCTATTCAATATTCTGTTTTGATGTGTTCTATAATGTTGTGTATTTCTTTTGATTTTGTTGTACCTAATAGAAGAACAACTATTTTGAAGATAACGAGATATACAATGGTGCCTATTATTATTGTCCTGGTGACCTGCTGTGATGTTCTGTGCTAATTTCACTGTACTGTCTCAATTGGCTTTATTCCATCCTGTTTCGTTGTATATTACTACCTCCAAGTTAATGAAAATTAAATAAAAATAAAACAATAGAACATGAGAAAACAAGGTAACAAAATACCTCCCAAAACTCCCAACTACATCAAAGCTGATCCATGTGACATGGATGAGGAGAAACTCAAAAACAAAACAACAGAATTATATAAGGTGATTAAAAAGGAAATAACAACAACAAAACAGATCAATAAGGTACTGAGCAAGCTGAAACATGATATAACTAAACAGATAATGTACTTAAAAAGCAAAAGGAGGAAAAGAAAATGCTCTAAAGGATATAACAGCATGTATGTTTAAGTGTGTGGGATTGATAACCGTATTACCAAGTTTTTGTTGGATCGTTGAACAGAACTGTTTACAGCCTCACTGTTTGTTCACTTTGTATGCCTGAATTTTGTAACATGAACAACTATTTCTAAGAAGACAATATGTAATTTATCAAGTAGTGATTTCTTAATTTTTTTTGAAATTCTGTATTATTTCTACCCTTTTTTCTGTTTTGCTTTTTTTCTCTTTAAATAAAATTT
>PVJX010022096.1:0-30980 GCA_004027295.1 Dolichotis patagonum | reverse complement strand
AAAATTAAACTATGGGAAAATGTTCTGAGTCAGGGCTCACTAAGCCACACGCTCCAGTCATCCATAAACTGACCTTCAGAACAGAGCTGTGACGTTTTAGGTCACAGAGAGGGGCCAAGGATACTTATTTGAGCATTTTTCACTCTGCACAAAGGAAATGTTCAAAGAAAAGCAGACACGTCAATCTCTGCTACGAAAAGCCCGAGACACTGCTGCAATTCTTAGAGAATTAGGGTTTTTCTTCCCCACAGGATGTGACAGTGGAAAAACAGGGTCTAAACGAGTGGAAGTCTCCTTGGTTTATCCTGTTCCACCAGAATTAGGAGAGCCTCTTTGATTGCTGTAATATTTCAAAATGTCTAAAGAAATGGTATGAGTTTATGTCCTTTGGGCTGGGACTGTGTCAAGTGTGAGTGGACAGAGATGACCCTAAACTAACAAGGAAAGCTGATTGTTCGTACTTCCGGGGGGGTGGGGGGCAGGTGTTAATAACTACTACCAAGCAAACGAAGTTTGTTTCTGAAGAAAATCTTTTAAATAGTAGGGGTCTGTGAGGAGAAGCTGAGTAACAGGCACTGCAGATGAAAGCCAGACCACTGTTTCTGGTGTCCCGTGGGCCAGCACCAACGTAAGCAGGTCCAGTCCTCGAGGTGGAGGAAACAGGTCAGGGTAACTTGTGTTTTGATGATTTTTTTTTTTTAGTGTATTTTGTGTTTGCAAACCTTGCTCTAAGGCTTTGCATAACATGGCTTGTCGTTTTGCCATCTGGATTCTAGAGAAAACAGAGAAGTAGATTTGGAAGTAAAAGATATTTAATTGAATTGGCTTTTGTTTTGACAGATGTTTTATACAGTACTTTGTCTGTTAAGAACAAGATGTTCCAATAAATATTGGATAAGTGGGAGAGAAAATTTACTATGAGGCCATAAATCAATTGGCAAGAGGTCGTAAACTGCAAGATTGGTACTCAAAGCATTTATTAGATTATCAGAATCTAAGATTGATCTGTAGCTTTATCTACCTTCCCTTATCCATCATTTTTATGGGACATGAAAAAGACTTACAAGGGATTAATTGCATTTAAAAAAAATTGAAGTACGGGTTTTAGACAAAGCAGTATGGCACAGTACAGAGCCAGATTAAAATGCTGTAAGTGATAAACCAAGAAAGAGATCCAAACTAGGAATATTTTTGTCACTTTGTAAGAGATAATTTCCAGTTTAATAGAAACTTAAATACTCACATAGTGAAATCTCAGCAGCCTTGTAACACAGAGCTGTCAGCCACAGAGGGGCTTCCTCCACCTCCCTATTGTCCCACCCCGATCTCCGGCACCTCAGCCAGGCAGGAGGACATTGCACCTTCTTCCCGTCAAAAATGATGTGGAAGACTTCTGTGGGGTTTTTACTTTTTGCAGAGGAAATATTTTTATTAACTAGAGCGGTATATAATTTTAACTTACGATGCTAACATTTCATAAACTCCTGGGGAGGAGCCAGGTATCACTTTTAGTACATTTTTCTAAGCACCAGTAAATGTTTGCAGACTTCAGAAAGTTCCAGAGACTTCTGTGAGTCAGACATGTGTAACACACACACCTATGTTGTGTACCCACCGTGTGCAGGAGCGCCTGCCCCAGGGCATGGGCCTTGGGTCCCCATGCTGAGAGAGAGAGAGAGAGAGAGAGAGAGAGAGAGAGAGAGAGAGAGAGAGAGAACCAGGCATTGGAGGCTGGTGCAACACCCGCTTTGTGGGAGACGCGGGCCCGTTTTCTCTGGGGCTGCATCCCCAGGAGTCAGAGTCCGCCAGGGTGCAGACCCACGCCAGGATGCGTGGTTTATGGCGACACTTGCTCTCAGGCTACCAGAACCACTGGAAGAAGGAGGAGATTTGCTGGGGGAGTGGACACCCAGGGAAGACAAAAGAAGAGAGCCCAGCGAGGACACAGTGTCCCAACCCGCAGCTCCTCAGTGCCTTCCATGGATGCCCGCAGGGGTCTGGGGACACACAGGACCAGAAGTCAGACTGCTCCCAGACGCGGGTTTGAGGGGCCCCATGCAGTCTGCAGGCTGAGACTCTGGGAATAAGGTGGCCAGGTAGAGTGCAGGGCACCCCATTCAATTCGAATTTCAGAATCAACAAGTAAGTTCTGCGTAGAAGGATGTCACAAGTACTGCACGGGACATTACGTCTGAAAGGTATCTGTTTTTCTGAAATTCAGGTGTAACTGACTGCCCTGTGTCTTTGTTTGCATAGTCTGGCAACTGCACCTGAACAGAGCCAATAAAAAAGCGAGCAGGGGACGGGGTGGAGAGCCACAGTGCGAGGAGTCACAGGAGACGCAGTCGTACTGCCACACGCAGAATGATCATCTGCACTGATAGGAAAGAGATGGAAGGACTGAAGGAGCCCAAGAGAATTCCGGCCGAGAGATTTTGGTGAAGTACTCACATGAGAGTCTCCCGAAGCCGGAGCCCCGGCTCAGAGAGGGGAACCAGACTGGTGTCGGCGTGGCCTAGATATTAGCATTCGTTACCACTCCCCGTTCTCATGTCAGACGGTCAAGAGCCCCTGCTTGGGTGGCTTCAAAATCCAGTTTTCCAAGGCAGAGAGGTTCAGGCAGGTCTGGGCTTGAGGGTCAGCTCTGTCAGTTCCCCGCCGTGTCCCTGAACAGTATCTACGTCACCTTCTGTAAAACAGAGGTGCACGTATTTCGACACTCCAAGGATGTTACAGGTTGCCTAAGACTTCCAGGAAAACACTGCAGAGTACATGCAAGCATATAAATCCATTCTCTCCTGACTCCCTCTGAAGTGACAGTGGAAGGATAAAAACCATTCCCCTCAGGCACTCGCTCCCTAGAGAAGGCTGATATGAAACTGCCCGGAGGGGCGGACACACAGATTCACACCACTGAACCCCAATAAGGTACAGAAATGGAGGTGATGGAACTCAGCATGTCAGCCGAGAGGTAACCCCAGGCGCCTTCTCCAACCCCTGCATTGGGGATCCCTCTGGAGAGGGAGATGGGGGCCTCAGAACATTCAGTAGGACTCAAGGCCACTCAAGGATGCTCCAGAAAGGAGAGCAGGTTAAAAGCAGGGGCTTGAGGAGAGCCAGCAGCCCAGACTGTCTCCTGAACGCCAGCGGCCGGGCACACGCACCCAAGGAAGAAGACCTTCCGGAACCCTGGTGCTGACACTTGGGGGAGGTCCCTAAGACAGACTGAGCACCCCTTCACGAGACCTCCTCACACTCTTAACTGTGTGTGACTCGCTGGACTGCAAGGGGAAAGGTAAGTCCCGGAAAGCCTCCAACATGAAAGCCAGCAAAAACAAATGGAGGCAGGTGTGTGTGGGTATACGTGTGTGTGTGGGTACATGACAGAAACAGACGATGCAAAGAAAAAAGGACAATGAAAAGAGCTAGTGAATGTGAATTAAAATATCACAATCATCTTCCAAGATGAAGGATTTGGAGTCAGAATGGCACTGGATTTCTCCTTAGCCGGAAGCTAAGCGTAGGATCACTGACCTTCCAAATCCCAAAGGACGGTGATTTCCCACTCTGAATTTTACACCCATCCAGGTGAGAAGACCTCTTTCCCCGGAAATAAGACCTAGCCAAACAGTAAGAAGCCTTGAAAACTAGAGGTCAAAAACACCAGCCCATCCACCTGTCCTCGCCTCACCCCTCTTACAGGGCGGCCACTGAGCAAGGAGAGGGTAACGGCAGGTAAGGCAAGGACAGACTGGCCAGGGCCAGTGTTTTTCAGCTCTAGTTTACAAGGCTGGTTATTTTCCAGCTAGGTCTTATTTTAGGGACACACAGAATTAGGAGTAAAGGTAGGAGAAAGCGACCAGACAGACACATAGGGTATCAAAGCCTTCATGTCCCGTGCTGCCCTGTTGCATCCTTTGCATTTGGTAGAAGACTGTCCCATCAACACTTCCAAGAAAACCAAGGAGGACCAAGACACGGACCGGGAAATCAGACGGGAAACAGGAGAGAAGGAAAGGGAAACCCCAGCTGAGGGTGGAGAGGTCTCAGTGACAGTGAGTGCAGCAGACTAGAGCACAGGCCTCGGGCGGTGGCTCCAGGTTGGGGCCAAGTGACAGTTTGTTTGACTTCTCTGGAGAGGAGCTTTGTACTTTGGTGGGAAAGTCTGAGGCTTCCTCTTCTAGGCGCATGGAGAATTAATCAAGTGAATAAAGAGATCGTGGATTCCAAAGCAAATCGGAGTTTTCCCCAGAAGGAAATGCAATCTTCTGAAACAGAAACACTGTCAGTGAAGGACTTGTTTACAGTCATGACTAGGTAAGCTCCGAAGATCTGATCAGAAATGAGGTAAGAAAAGCGCGAGCTTGTGCAGAACGGAAGACTAAACTACATCCGCTGTTCGGTAGATGGTGTCTGCTGAATGACCGAAACATTAACGCTGTAAGTGTATTATTTGGAAATCTGGAACTAAATAATGGAGAAGCCAAACAGTTGCCTTAGGGAGGAGACAGTGTTGCGAGAAGGATTACTGTTTTTCATTACAAGCCTGCCGCTTCTATTTGATTTTTTAATATTATACACGTGTATTTCTTCACCGTAAGTCTTAATGCAGGTTAAATATCCCTTACGGAACCACTTGAAATCAGCAGTCCACAGAATTTTGGAATTTGGTGGGATTGGGGAATGTTTGCATATACATGATGAGGTATCTTGGGTACAGGACCCAGTCTAAATACCAAATTCATTCATGTTTCATGTACAGAGGCTAAATGTATTTTTACACCGTATTTCTAATGAACCTGTGCAGATAGTGAAGTTTTATGATGTGGAATTGTTTACTTGTAGTGTCGTGTCCGATGGCAGATTTTTGGATTAGGGATGCTTGACCTACATCTGAAATTGGACAAGTGAAGGTATTGTGAGTTGCCTATCGCGTCCTCCTCCCAGAGCTATCAGAAGCAGAACTGGGCTTTCTTACCCGGGGCACTTCAAAACAGCGCCTGCCTGTGTCAGGCCCTCCAAGGAGGTGGTCCTAGTCCGTGAGCTTGCACCCTGGCTTGTTCTTAGGGAAAAGCCTGTATTCGTGTATAAATCCCTAAAAGCTCTCAGTAGGATCACTCAAATAACTGTGGCCCCCGCTGCTCAGCTCTCTGTATTTCTGTCGGAGTTTTTCCTTTACTTGCATCACCTCCCTTTGGTGCTTTGCTGAGTAACTGAGGGCCGAACCGCTCTGAACAGTCAGCTGAGTAGCAGAGCCAGGGAGGAGGTCTCCCGCCTTTCCTGCCACCGGCACCCCTAGGTGGGGTCAGCTGCGCTGACCAAGTTCATGGGATTACAGTCCTGCAGCTGCTAAAGGGCCCTTCCTGAAAATAAAACACTAAAAAATGAAACTCAGCTGGATTCCCATTTAATAGTAACTGGCAAGCTCACTATATTATTTTTGAACACAGAGACATAAACTTGATATGAATAATAAAACTGAAGTAGAATATGGACAAAGGAAATATAAAATTCACCTAATCTTCAGAAGAAATTCTATACTTGAATAATTAACTATGCTCTATTTATAAAGCTAGAATAATTGAAAACAGGATTTTCAGTTGATTCATATAGCCTCTGAGATATTTATTATTGCAAGTCGAAAAGATCTGTCTGGGGTTTGTCACTGAAAATGTCTAAACTCGGTGTCCAGATGTTTATTTAAGTTGCTCCCACCGAGTTCCAATGTCAATACCAGGGTTATCAGAGAGCATCGCTGTGTATCTTCCTTGACAAATATTCTCATTTCTCCTGCATCTTTGATGTTTCCTTTCATTAAAATTCCTGGCCCTAAGCCACAGAAATCTGCTGGGCTTGCATAAAAATTAGTCTACAGGTCTGACATCCGATGACGTCTTAGGTCTCCACAAAGATAATATTTATCAGCAGCTATCACTGAGGGATTACGATCAGGGGCCTAGAGTCAGTGTAAGAGAATTTTTTAGAAAAATACAGAATCTAGCTTTTAGAATGCTTAACTCGCAGATTCTAACTCCATACCTATTCTTTCTCCCTATTGATGGGTGAAGCCAAGTTAGAGGGGGCAGTGGGGCTTCCCCTGCCGTGCATTCACGCGCACTGTCTACTTTTGAAAACCTTATGTCAAAACTCACTTCGCAAAGTTTCTGCAGAATAAGGCTCCTAGGAGGACACTTCAAAGATGTATTACAAGATGTCCTCCCCTGTGTGAAACGGCAAAGACAGAATGGGTATATTTCTGAACTAAACAGACAGGGATGATTTTGTTTAGTTTTTAGTTTTTTTTTTTTTTAATCCGTTGCACAAAAGAAATGTGCTCCCAAAATTTCTCTTTCCCAGAGCTAGCTGGATTTTACCCGAGTTGTTAAACACCTAAAACCCAGGGAAAGGAGATGACAGTGAATGAAATCTGAGTGAATATTCCAAAGAGCTGAGTGGCTCAGAAGCATGATCCAGTCCTCCCCGCTAGGACCAGACGGCTGCCAGGACCAGCAGGGGCTGCGCACTAGTCACCCTCTGCTGCCCGTCCTGATCGCTGCAAAGAATTAAATCTCATTTAATCCCCAATGAGGAGTGAAGAGAAGGTCTGGTGACATCACAGACCTGTCACCATACTGCACGGTGCCTTCGGGAAGGAAGTCACTCCTGGAAGCTGCAGGTGGACTCCTGAGGAGGTGTCACCTCCAGGAAAATCCTCTTGATTAAAAATGAAGATTCATAAACTCAAGCAATACAGCCTGAGAGGTAACCTCCTAGCACAAAGTAGTTGTTCAATAAATGTTTATTGGTTTTTCATGAACAAGCTCTAATCCAGTGTTTTCCTATGAACAGCTTATAACATAAAATTGGATCTCCAGGTATTTGGGAAACATTGAGTTAAATGGGCTGTTTTACCCCAGGACCTCTTAAAATCTCTGACCTGTTAAAGTGATTTTGAATTTCCAAGGGAGAGAGAGTAAAGAGGGCAAAGACTATACTGTATCCCCCTCCAAAAAAATCTTGGTTTTACCAATGGAAAATTCCATTTTTCTCAGGACTTCTGCTCTAAGAGACATCTTGGGACAGGTCCAACTCCTTGTTAGAAAACAGACAATTCAGATCCCAAGACTTCACACCGAGCACTCAGCTTGTTATCATAGCTCAGCAAGAACTCCTTCACCTCCCCTCCTCCCCTCTACCACCCAAACCACCGTGATTCCCAGCCCCACACTTCCGTTGCGGTCTAAAAGCCTTGTCTGTATTTCGAGGTGCACCCAAAGGGAGCACACTTTGCAGCCGCCCGCCTCCCCGGGGGACGCAGCTTCACCTGTGGTGTGTGGTACCGGTTCCAGGGCTGTGCCCCCCGCCCCCGCCAAGTAGGGAAGAACGAAAGTGCCTGGGGGTTGGGTCTGTGTTCCCACAGCGCCCTTCGTTGTGCTTCTGCGTTTGGAGTTACTAGTGTTCCCCACGGGACTCGGCCCTGCAGTCTGCCACACACCAGAGGGCAGATGTTAGCAGCCACCACCATGGAAAGAATGGACGACCAATGAATGAACCTACAGGCTGTGTCCTGCTGTGAAGAACTTCTGGGCTCTTTGGAGGAAAGAAGAGCTGAAGACCCACAGCTGCCCAGGCTCCAGGACACCCAAGGGGGAAGCGATTTCTGTTTCCAACAACGATCCAGGCCGAGGCGCTGGGCCAATGCTGAGGACGGCAGGCAGGGCAATAGCATAGCGCTGACTATGGTGGTCTCATAGTGTCAAAAACAGAAATGCACACACCTGTCATCCCAGCGTCTGGGAGGCTGAGGCAGGAGGAACATCGCGATTTAGAGGCCAGCCTGGGCAACATAGTGTGATCAAGGCCAGCTGAACTACACCGGGAGATCTTGTCTCAAAAAAATAAAGTAAATAAAATAAAATGAAATAGAAGAGATAGGGTCCACGGCCAGTTAAATGAAAGTTTGCATGCCGGATAGTTTCTTTAATGATCATACTTTCTAAATATAGAATTGAGTTGAGGGCAGAGATCTGTAGCAGGGATAGGTCTCTAACGTCAACAGGAACAGTAATCTGTGCATAGGTTACCTTGTTAGGAAGCTAACTTTGTGTGAAAATCTGGAACTGGTTAACCGCACTTGAGAGGAACCTTTGATGTGTAACTTAGGCCTCGCCCCCTAGTGGTGAAAGTTGACAGTGTTCCTCAAGCGTTCTGGGGGGGGTGGGTGTTGCTGCCTGGGGAAATTTCTGGATGGGCGCTGTCCCTTTCTGGTCAATGTGAATTTCATCTCAGAGTTTCAGCTACGGTAGAAAATTCCTTTTAACCTTAATGACTTGCACGATGCTTCCACGTGCACATTCTTCTGGAAAGAAATGTAGGCGTCAAATCTGTTTGGACTCCAGACTTCCTCCCACGCCAAAAATTCTTTAAAAATAGATGTGGTTAAGAGCGTTTGAACAACCTGTGAATTATCAATGTTATTCTCAGTTAAGAGACCATTTTCCAAGGGTGAGAATTTTATTTTTCTTTCTTTTTAAGGATGAGCGTCGTGCCAAGGAAGCAGTGTGTGTGTGTGTGTGTGTGTGTGTGTGTGTGTGCACGCACAGACCCATGAACTCGGCCCAGGTGTGGACCCTGGACCGGGTGAGCGGCTGCTCTGCGGGAGGAATGTGGCAGGACCTCCAGATGAGAAAATCCATCTGGGAGCTGAGGAATCTGGATCCAATTCTTGGCTCCGTCTCTGGGTCCCGGTGTAATGAAGGGGGCACCCGGCTAATCTCTGTGTCCTTCACTCCGTCCTCACGGCGATCATATCTGGCCTCTCCCTGCCTCTCAGGAGTGCCTCGTCAGCAGATGCAGGACGCAGAGCCAATTAGCCGTGGGCAGCGGAGCACCGTGCCCGCCCCCCCTGCCCCCTGCTCCAGCCTGTCTCACAAATTAATGTCTCCGGTCACCCTGGGTCCACCGGAGATGGCGTGGATCAATTTCAGGCATCTCAGAGCTCCTGCCTGTGGACAATGAGGCAAAATCATGTTCTTCGGTAACGCACAAATTTTGTTTCACTGCATAAAAACACGAACTGTATCATGAAAGGAAGGCGTACGCAGGGAGGGGACCATCACAGAAGCAGCCTGGCCAGAGTCAGGAAACCTGGGTCTGTCCCAGTTCTGGTACCTTTGTGGCACCATTTAATGGGCCCCAGGGAAGTCAAAGGAACCCCGAGACGGGCGCTGGTGCAAATAAGGTCTGCATGTCTTGTCACAGTGTTTAATAACTATCCGAGGCAGGTCTTCTCGCAATTCCCATTGCACAGATGAGAAGATGGAGGGGGGTAGTGTTGGTTGCCCTACTGTGCTACTCTACCACCCAACCCCTGGCCTCCAAACTGCCCACCAGGGCCCACTGCCACTCTTTGGGGTCCGCTCCTGGCCAGCCCAAGGCCGCCCTTCCTTATGAGGCAGCTGGCAGCAGTGACTGACACCGACTGGGCACAGTAAAGAGGCCTGGCTTCTTCTACTCCTTCACTGGGCTACAGAACAAATCGCCACACGCTGGCCCAGGACCTCAGCTCTCTTCCCTCGCTGAGGCGTGAAATCCAAGGGTCCGGGTCAGCCCTTTCCCTGCAGGCCTGGCGTCCTTGGGCTCCCGGATGCCAGGCTCTATCCTCTGCTGTCACCCGCCGACTCCCCACGAGCTGGGTGTCTGTGGTCTCTCTCCGGTCTGAGGACCACGGTCACTGGATTAGGACCATTTTGTAACAGGCAAGCTTCTCTTGAAATCCTCCGTTTTATTACCTGGGTGCAGACCACCTCTGCCCGCAGGGCTGGGACAGACTTGTCATACCTGGGGTCCCTATTCACCCTCACAGCCCTGGCCGTCTCCACACTCCAGAGCCTGGCTGGCCTGTCACACCCAGTCCCCTGCCTGCCTTACCAGGGGCTCCCCAGTAAAACACCCTGCACCACATGCCACCCGGAAGGCCCCTGACACGTCACTCAAAAAAAGAAAAGAAAAAAGCGTTGGAATCGAATCTGACTCATTATTCTGGGAAACCGACCCATCCACCAAGGCCTTCCCTGCCCAGAGCTGTGGGCTGACACTGCCTGGCCTGTCCCAGCTGTGAATGCCCCAGGTTCGGAGCCCACTTTGACCTGTGCTTCCTGCAGGCTCCCGGCCCACTGGCAACCTGCGGCCTCACCTTGTCCTCCGGACCATGACTCCGTGGGGCAGCAGCTTTCTATCTCTCTGTCTCTCTCTGTCTCTCTCCACCACCACCCCACCACCACCTCCGCCATACCTCCCCTGTCACCACCACCCCCCGCCCCACCCCCGGAGGGACAGAGCTGGGCAGGAGGAGCTGGGGCCCAGGCCTGCTCTGGGGATACCGCCAGCACCCCCTCGTCACAGGGTGGGTTACAGCAGCCCAGAGGTTCATCCGAGGGTCTCAGGCCTGGGGCGAGGGCACGGGCCAGCAGTGGGGCGCAGGACCCGGGCGCCCCACCCAGCCGGCTTCTCCTCCTGCAGAGTGCCCGGGCCCTGGGCGTGGACTGAGGCGAGGCGAGGGCACCGACTGGGGGTCCCCAGCGCCCGCGATGTCCCCCCCGGGCCGGAGAACCGCGAGCCGCAGAGGCAGGGCGGAACGGTGCTGCGGGGTCACCGCCCGAGGCCAGGCTGCTGCGCCCCCGTCCGTGCTGGGATCTGCGCCCCGTTACCTGCAGCTTCCCGAGGCCCTGCGCGCCCAGCTCTGCCCCTGCCAGGACGTGGTTCGTGAAACCCCGCTCCCCGCCACAGCCCCCAGCCCCGCCCCCCGTTTACTCCAGCAGGGAACTCGGGAGCCCGCGAGGGGAAACAGCCGCCCCGAGAGTGTCACAGGTCACGGCCACCGGCGCCCGCTCCCGGCACCCGGGAGGCAACGGGCCTGCGCTGGGGAGCTGGGGTGCTGGGGTGCTGGGGTTGGGAGTAGGGGTGGTCCGGGGCGTCTCAGGGTCCCCTCCCCAACTTCAGCCTTTACCCCGCCTCCGACAGGAGCCGCAGGGCCTCCCTGGAAGCCACCGCGGAGCCGCGCTCGCCTGCAGGCGCGACCCAGCGCGGGGAGTGACACGTGTGAGAGACGCGGGCGTGTCCAGTTCCTGTCTTGAAAACGAGCACACTCACATCCCAAGGAGTGACAGGGACAGGACTCTGAAAACACCGTGTCTCCCCAAAGATAAGGCTTGGCTGGAAAATAACCTGCCTTGAGAAGCAGGGCACAGAAGAGCCAGCCCCGAACAGCCTGTGCTCCCCGCACCATAGAACAGGAGGACAGCAGGTCAGGCCTTGTGCATGACACCGGCCATCACCACAGTAATGACCAGCTAGGGCTTATTTTCCGGGAAATGTGGTACCGAAGCAAGAACCCTGCCACCGTTGCCCCTGCCAACCTCATGGTCAGTTCTGGCCCCTGCCGGAGGGCCAGCCCTGCGCAGCCCTGGTGCTGCTGAGCTGAGAACGGAGGGAGCAACTAGCGATGCGGGCTTGGCAGTCAGCCTGAGCCGCTGGTGTTTACACTCCGTGCCTCTGTGCCTCAGTTTCCCCATTGAGTGGGTAGAATGAATTCTAAGCTTCTTTCCTAAGAACTAAAAAATGATACTTCAAGATTTACTTACCGCTGCCAGTGACGTTTTTCTTAATGAAGCCTCAGTATGGAAAGCAGCCAGAGAGGAGGTGAAATCTTTTTGTTAAAAATCTAAGTTGAAGATGTGCTTTCAGTTTTACAAAACAATCACTAGAAATGGTATGTAATACAAGTATATATGGTACTAATTAAGAAAACTGACGTATTTCTTAGGAATATTTTCAGAAAATTTATAAGCTGAGTTTCCACCTCTTAAACTGAAGGTGCGCTAAGTAAGGCCTTGATTTACATCGTCCTGATTTTAACAATGTAGAACTTCTCCAGACAAAGCTGCGGCTCTCCTTAGCTCAATGTCCTGACTTCTCCTTGTCAAAATAGTTAAGGAGTCTTTATTCCTCTTGGTTAATTTTAACATGAAATTAAAAGTTCCGTGTGGTGGTGAGTTTAAAACATTTCACTTCACATGGCGAAACTGCTTCTCCTAAACCTGCTTCAGTCCTAATTGTTACCATCGTTACAAGCCTCTTTTACAAAATCTTTTAGCTCTCACAGGCTACACTTTGAAATTACCTTCAAAACACATGCAGTAACTTTAACTAAGGGGCCGCTGACCGCACCAAACAGACTAACCGGCCCTAAGTGCACAGAATTTCCCTGGCGTCACAGGACTGAGCCCCAAAACTCATAACCTATCGCTATTCCAGGCAATTCCTTACAAGACACGAAGAACATGAGACAGAAGAATGACAGGTTTTCCACTAAAATTAAGAATTTTCATTATCAATTGAAGACAATGAAAAATTGACTCTGGAAGGGGAGACGATACAAACATGACCCTGCAAATACCAAATTCTTTGTTTAAAGACTGCAGATCGGTATCCAGAATAGATCCTACAAACCACAGAAAAGGAGACCGCCAACACAATAGGACAAAAGAAGGATGGGATTCAAACGGGCACTTTTCAGAAAAAATCCCTCGGCTGATAAGCATCCAGTAGGGTCAGTGCCAGTCCTCGTCAGGAGGAATAAAACCAGCGTGAAGCTGCCACGCATGTGGCGTGGGCTGAACCCAAAGTCGGGTGCGCCCAGCAGCCCCACAGGCAGGCGTGCACCCCACAGACACGCTCACGGGCGCGTCTTTCACAGACCAAACGCAGAAGCCTCACACGATACAGACACAGCGGCCCTGGAGAAACGGTGTCGTGTGGCGGGGAAGGCAAACCACGCGACACGAGTCTTCTCAGCAATGCTGACCTAAGCACACAACACACAGGGTGAGTCCATCGTTATAGGAGGCGAAAGAGGGCAGAACAAGCTATAGGGGCTCAGGATAATCAGATTTTAAAGTGTTTTTAAAGAGTGGAGACAGGACAAAGTCAGGACAGTTGTGGCCTCGGGGGACAGAGACTCAGAGTGCCAGCGACAGCTTCCCTGCTCGCAGTGTGCTCAGCTGCCCATTTCATAGATAAATATCCATGAAACCGCACCTCAGTTTTCTATGTTTTCTACGTTTTCTGTAGGTTATAGTTCACCAAATTTCCAAGAAAAAGGGGGGACTCACTCTACCAAATGTAACAGCAATTGAAACCAGAATGGTTGGTAACATGGGAAAAATCAGAAGGTCCAGAAATAAACCAAAGATGCAAAAGACACATAAAAATTTAATAATCTATAAATAGAGCATTGCAAGGAAAACAGTGGCTTACAGTACTGAAGCAATTGATAAACCCTTTGCAAAGATTAACCTTAAATCTCTACCTCACACAGTATCTCCAAATTAGAGGTGATCAAAATTTCTTCATCGTAGTTATGCAGATTAAATGAATTACATGCATAAACAATAAAATTCCTGTTGAATTAAAGACAACTGTGAAAGGGGGAAAAAAGGCAACAAAAACCCCAAACAAAACCAAAACTAGTATATTTATCCATAGTTGGGTTAAGACATGCATGTTTAAGCACATGTATAAAGGTAGACTTCTAAAGAAAACTACACTGAAACACCATAAGCTATCCAAAAAGGCAAATAACATGGTAAAATGTTACATGACACAGGACATTCTTAATTTAGAAAGAATTCAAACTAAGAAAAAGGGCAGGCTCTGCAAAACACAAGACAAAACTTATGACTAAGCAAATCTCAAAAGAATGAATAGAAATGGAAAACACACACAAAAAACACCCTTCACTAAGCTTTTCCTGCAGTTAATTTGCAAATACATTAAAGAGTAATTTGTTTTATTAAAGAGTAATTGTAAATTCTGGGTGACTGTTACATGGCTAAAGGAAATGTAAGTGGACACTCTGAAATGAGTGTTACATAGCAGGGTTCTCAAAAAACTTACGTACCTTTCCTCTAGCAATTTCACTTCTTAAAAAATGTCTCTGGAAATAAATGCATGTTTTCTCTGGGATTTTTTGGTTCCAGGAATTGAACCCACAGCCTTTGCATTGAACCACATTCCTAGCCCCCTGCCCTTTTGAAATTTTGAGACAGGACCTCCTAAGTCACTAAATGGCCCAAGCTAAGCTACAACTTGTGATCCTCCTGCCTCAGCCTCTCAGACTCCTGGGATTACAGGGATGTACTACCACAGCTGGTCGATGTGATTATCTTTTAAGATATTGATCAAATCACTGTTGAAATCACATAAACAATTTTTATACAATAGGAAATTATTTTGAAAGTTATGGTACTCCCATGAAAAATATCCTGCAGCTATGTAAAGTGCAAAGTATTTAATAAAAATGTTGATAATCTTCAAAGCAGTCTATGAAACCATATGCAGTATGACTACATTTCCAAACTGTGAGTGCGCAGCTGCAGAGAACCCCGAGTCACCGCGGGGCTCCCAGGTCTCGGGCCTGCCAGTGTGCGTGCATGCGAGCCGCTGCCTCTGGCGCTGCAGAAGCGGCGGGCCCTCTCATCCCGTGCATCCCACCAAATCGCTCGTATTTTCAAACCAGCTGTTAGCTTTAAAGACTAAAAACAACGGAACTGTCAGTTCAGCATCCTTCGATGTTCACTTTTTCCAGCAAGGAGAGGGAAAGCAGCTCCTCGGGGCACAGGGCAGGCCACCGTGCCCCCTGGCAGGCCACTGCACCGTCAGGCCCGCGGCCCAAGTGTGCTTCCCTGCACACACCACATCCCAACAGCCTCTCTGGAAAGAAGCAAAATTTACACGCCATTCAAATTCACCATCAGCATTTGAAGTGACTCTAACACTTTGGTTTTTTCTTTCAGTATTTTAAGGCTCCACATATTAAGGGAAGATTCTTTTTATCAGTGTTAATTCCTCTGGAGACAATCATTTAAAATGATGGGAACCTGCATAAATCAGATTGAAACTTTTTTTTTGGTGCCACGATGGAACTCACGACCTCACGCTTGCCAAGCAGGCACTTCTGCCGCTGAGCTAAACCTCCAGCCCCGAGACTGAGATTTCTAAGACCTATCTATATATGACTTTTTGCGGGGCAGGGGCCCAATGTCTGACAACTCATTTGTCACTGTTACAATCTGGTCTCCTTACCAGACACACATGTCCCACACGTGAACCTGTCACCCATGAGCTCACAGAACCCATCAGCAGCCACCGAGACCAGCACCTCCGTTCACCGCGCTCAGCTGACTCGGACGCTTCCTATAGTCACTCCCCACACATCTGGGCGTGCAGTGAGGTCCTGCACCTTCAGCACCTCCTCAAAGCCTTCCTGCTCCTAAGCAGAAGGAAACACCTCCTCCTGTCTGAGTGCTACCCCAGACTTCTCACGTCCAGGGCCCAGGACCTCCCTGCAGGTGCATCGACTTCTCCAGGCGGCCCCTTCCTCACTCACCGGAGCTGTGCGGGACAGGTTCGGGCTTCGCTGGGAGAGGTGATGAGTGCTATCTGACAGAGGTAAGAGTTAGGAAAAAAGCAAAATCATCTGATTGCACTTGGCTTACAGAAAACACTGCTCTGCCACATACTAAAATATCAGATCAATGTATGACAAACCGCAAAACTTTAATACAATATGGTTAAACACGATGTTCAAATAGCAAACTTTTCAAGCACATGAAGATCATCCTCCAGAAGACAAACCGGGCTTCTCCTTGTAGCTTCCTTTGTGTCACTATAAAATGTTTCCCTCAGCTCTGTCTGATGCTGATGGCGACACTCGTCAGTCTGATGAAAGTAACGACGTCTCAATGGTCGCTCTTGGAAGGCCGCCGCGAGGCCACCCTCAGCTCTCGTCATCGGAGGACAGGGCGTCGTCTTCATCCCTCACTTCTCGGTACCCCCTTGCAGAGTCCCCTTCTGGATTGTAACTCTGCATTTTAATATTCAGTCTTTCTGCTAGCTTTTGTGCTGCGAGCTTCGCTTGCATTTCCTTTAAAGCAAAGAACAAAGCAAAAAGTTACACATTCACGTCTTTTCCTTACAGTATTTCAGTGGGAAGTGACACAGCATGTGACCAGACTGATTTAATATCAAAAATCACCAACTATGTTTATTTCTCCAGATGACAGAACTTTCTCCTGCAGATTAAATCATGGCTTCCAGGCCTGAGAATTATTTTTCGATCACACAGAAAAATCAGGTATTGATTCTAATACCAAATAAAGTCCTACAGAAATCACACTCAACGACAGCCCAAGCAAGCTCAGCCAGGCAGTGGGCTCCCACGTGCTGAGGGCGTTCCCTGCAGCCAGGGCAGTCTCTCCCCTCTGTGGCGCTCTGCACTTCCCCGTGCCCTTCCCCCAGGGCCGTGTGTATGATGAGCAGGTAGATACAGAAGCTACACTACTGCTCTGCCAGAGAATCATTACTAACCCTCAGCCTGTCTGCAGACGGGCATCTTAGATCCCAGAGACAATATAATTCCTCAATGCTGAAGTCGTAACTAGCAATAATGTTAACACGCCAAGAAGAAGCACGCAGACTACAGGGATCTTCAGAGAAAGTGTTACAAAGGGACTTAGGTGACAAAAGTAGAAGGCTCGTTCGCCTTACTCAGACCTGACTCCTCACGTCTGCTGGCAACACGACACCTTCCTCACTCTTCAGCGCAGTGCTATACCAAAGAGGAGGCAAGACTGGGAGCCCCGTTTCCCAGTGATCTTAGCGGGTGTGGGCTGCATCCCACAAGCAAGGGGCCATCAGAAGGGTTCATGGGAAAAAGACAGAGAAGCAGTGCCGCTGCTTCCCCAAGGGATGCAGGCCACGCCTGGGCCTGGAGCTGGGACTGTCGTCAGCTGTGCCCGCAGTTGTAGCAACTGACTTATTCCTGAGAGCTAACGGCCACCTCGACGCCATAGTGCCTGTCACACCCTTCCTCCTTGGGCTCCCAAGTAACTTCTGACAAACACAAGGAACACTCAACAAAGGTGAGAACAACTCAGTGCTCGGAATACCTCGTAACTCTGCTTCTGCTGTCGCTGAAGCGCCAGGGATTCTTCTATGGTCAGTAGCTGTGCGGGCAGATGGTGCAGCGGCAGGAGCCGTGCGGCTGTGATGTCGTCGAGATGCTGCTTGTCCCTGTGCCGCCGCTCCTCGGAGGAGACAGGAGACTCTCCCCTGTGACAGTGACCAGGGGAGCCACCGCGCTGTGATGGCAACCTGAGGGAGGGGAACTTCTGTTACAAGTCCACAGTCACCCCTCCAGACACAAGAACATTCACACACACACAGGCACACACAGCCTTTAATCCGTGCCATTTACACACGTAGTCTCCCAGAGGGCTATGCGTGGACACAGACAGTCTTGGTGCCTTTCCTTCCCTTCTCACACCTCACTCACACTGAGGTTACTCTTTCATTTATTCACTCAGAAATACATCTGCAAAGGAGCTTACTGTAAACAGCTTACCATAAACAAGTGCACAGTTTCAGTACAACGTACTACCACACGTGCTAAGAGATCTGTTCAAAGAGAGAGGTCATCAGCAAAGCTTCAAGATAACGCATGAACAGGCCTGGCCGAGGGGAGAAGAGCACCTCATGAGTGGGGGAAAGCAGGCTAGGAGGTGGGCAGCATGGCACAGAAAACGCAGGGAAGGAGATGGCCAGGAGGCCGGGCCAGGCTGCAGTGCAGGGTTCTAGTCCAAGTAACAGGTCTGGACCTGTACCCTAAAAACGCCTCTCTGGCAGCAGAGCTGCCAGTGAAAAGGAGGAAGGGCTGGCACTGAAGAGGAATCAAACAGTCCACAGCTACACCCAAGGGAGAGGTGGGAACCTTCACTGTGACACAAGAAAGAGTAAAGAGCAATGATACAGATGCAGAGCGAGAAAATGTATCATGGAGGTGGAGCTGGAGACAGGAAAAAGACACGTGGTAAAAAAATCCAGGTGGTGGCAGCACCGCTACCTTGAAAACATGGCAGAATGCTGGGAAAACACCAGAGTTCCACTTGGTTCTCGATGGACCTGAGGTATCACAAGCACCCAAGTGGCTGTATTTCATAGCTGCTGGCGGTACAAATCCCAATATTATAGGATACCTCCAGCATCCAGGTAGAGTACACAAGGCCAGAACATGCAGAAGGCCAAAGGAAGAGAAGAGCCAAAGTATAGGTCAGGTGCAATGCGGGCTGGCAGGCATGAAGCCTGGGCTCCACACCCAGCACCATCAACACGGAGCTGCAGAACATGAGTTCACCCTACTGCGCACCCTGCAAATCACTCTCCGCCATGGACGCCCAACGCTTGCCATTCCGTGCCCACTGCCTCCAGCAGGCTCAGCCTGTCCTGCTCTTCTCTACCACACAGGCTACTCCCTCGCTCTTAAATATCCCCGACCCTGGGGAGCCCTCACCGCTTCCCCTCATCCCAGCTCCCCGCTAAATGATCACAACACACAACTGTGACCGACTGACACTCTCTTGTACTTGTTAACTGAATGAGGCTTCTGGTTTTCTAAAATGGCTTCTTAGAAATGAAGCTACCTCAGGGCATACAGAACAAGAATACTATGGAGGATCGCTTTTCACCCCTAGTGAGAAACGCCTAACAATACTGCTTTGCCATACAGCAGCACTGTTTTGAGATTTAAAACAAAACAACCATGAATCACAGGGTAGCATCACACTTTAAAGTCTCTTTGTTACAACAAAAACACATTTTAGGTATTTCTAAACATGAAATTCTGTTTTTCAAAGAAAGCTGTTAACAGTGCTTTATGTTAACATCCTTAAGTATTACATGTGCAATCCATGAAGAACAAATCTTTCCTTTTCAAAGAACTTTTATTTTTCTGGAAACATCAGAAACAAAACTATGGCAAGGAACTCAGGAGCAACAATCAAGTTTTAATTTTTTGGCTCTTCTCACCTGCCTTTCCCCAGACCCTAGAAACTGTTATTATTATATTATAGTTAAATTTCCCCCTAAGAGTGTGAATGCTGCTCCTCACCTAGGTCCTGAACTCTCTGAGGAACAGAAACTTTACTCATTGCACCCCTAGAGCAACGCTGCTTATGCACAGAAGCACCTGCGCCTGCTTCTTCCTTTGCTTACTGGTTAATCGAAGGGAAGCTGCACAGCACAAATCAGTGCTGGAAAAAGAGCCGTAACAAATTGTGTCTCCAATTCCGTGTTTAGTATAAAATATTGGCTAAGCATCCTGAAATTTGATATTCCCCATCTGCTACTTAAAACCTTTTAAATTATTTGGCTTCAAAATCAAAGTATTTTTCAACAGAAACCCTCTGCTCCTGCCAAGCTGGTCTCGCATTTCCACACTGCGCGTGCCTGCCGAGGAGTACGCTCACACAGCCCGCTGCACTTAAAGGCACCCAGCCCCCTTTCTGAGTTTCACACACATCATGTCCTGTGATGGGGCTGTTCCCAGCGGTACTTACACATTGGTTTTAAATTTATGTGGCGGGGGCACTGGGTTCTTGGCTCGCATTTCGAGCACTTCCATGTAATGAGGCCTCCTAGGAGGCCCACTGCAGAGGCTTGGCAAGGTCTCGGCCTTTGTGCTTGCTCCTGAGTGGTCTTCACCTCCGTCTGCAATCGTGATCCTTTGCAATTTGTCAATAAACTGGTGGTTCAAGTCGCTGGAAATATCTTCAGTGGGACCCGTGACACCGTGCTGCGGGAGACGCTTCGCAGTCTCTGCTGGGGCAGGCGTCCCAGTGCTGCCGTCAGGAGCTGAGTGCTGGTTCACCGCAGTCTCACCCTGTGGAGTCTCTTCACTGTCTTCATGAGCGGGATGCACAAGCCCCTGCTCTTCTGACGTTCTTTTGGGTGACTTGATTTTATCTGCAGGGGAAGAGCCAGGAACTGGTACTGAAGTATCAAGCATCTGTTCAGAATCCTGTGTTTTATCTATGCTCACATCAACTCTTGCAATTGCCTTTTGCCTTAGCTCAAAGTCTAAACTAACAGGATAAAACAGTTTGTTTCTTCCTCTGTCCTCTTCACGCTCAGCAATGGCAGCTTTCAGCTTGGCAACAGCGTCTGAGATCTTTTTACCTTTGTCGGGCAATCTGCAAATGAATTTTCTGTCAAATGGAAAAAATATGTACACATTACAGTTGTGTTTCTAAACTTGAGACAACACTTAAAAGGTAAAACATTATACTCAAAGGGAGAAAAAATGATTTTTTAAGTCAAAAGTATGATTTCTAAATGGCCCAAAGTTCTTTCAACTATGACAATTATTCAAATGTCCCCCCAAAACAAGAGACAACAGGAAGAATCGAGGAATGTGTGACCCATTTGTCTCTTCTAATTAAAACTTCAGCAAAAGTGTGTTAAAAACACAGGTTGGACATTCCTAATCTGAAAAATCTGAAAAATCTGCAATGTGAAATACCCCAAAATCTGAAACTTTTTAAGGTCTAATATAACTACCAGTGGGAAATTCCACACCTGACCGCTTATAACAGGTCGCAGTCCAAACAGAGGCATGCTGAAGATACTATTTTTAGGCTCTGTGTGCAAGAAATATAAATGAATTGCACAGTATCTTGGGTCCCAGACCCAAGATATTTCATGATGTATATACAAATATCTCAAACCCGACAAAAATCTCAGATAGAAATTCAGAAATTCAGAAAATATCTGGTGACAAGCATTTAAGATAACACATACTCAATGTATGTAATAATCATTTAAAACTTTTTTTTAGATCAGTAATTTTAAAGTGTAATCTCCACAACCTAGGGGTGTGGAGACAGATCTACAGGTCAAAATTATCTTCATAATTCCAAGACACATCATCTGCCATTTCGCTCTCAGTCCTTTGGGTACAGTGCCAAGACTGCATGATGTGATGACATCACTGTTTAGGCACGGAACATGTGCCTGTGTATCTAGTTTTAAAGACCTCTCAGTTGTTTCCAATAAATCAGTGAGCATTGCTCTATCTAGCACACAAGAACACGGGCTCTTTAGGATGTTCTATAATTACTAAAGAGAATTAGGGTTCTGAAGCCAAGAAGTCAGTTCACCGCTATCTATTAAAACCCATTTTCGTGTGATTTTACTATGTCTGATGGTATGGGCAGCAATTCTGAAGACAAGAGACATTATGGTAGCCATTGTGATTTCCTATTATCTTGTTTTGAAATCCTGTATCTCTTACACTGTTTCATTTTGATTGGTTTTATTCTGTTTTATTTTGCTTGGTTTTATTCTCTTTAAAATAAAATATTATTAAAAGAAAATAAAACCCATTCTCAAAAATCATCCAACTCTACCAGAAGACTTCCCCCAACTCAACCAACAAGTGATTTGTCTCCTTTTTGCTGAGTGACGGCAGAAATTCTTTTTCCGATTCTTTTTTCTCTCCTTCTCAGGCATGTCCCAACGCTACACTCATTCCCGCAGCTTCCGGTGCGGATTAACACCTCTCTGCATATCCCTCGGCTCCAGCTTTTAATTAACTAGTATCTGTACAGTATGCTCCCTTTGTAACTCAGCACACACTAAGTGCAATGACTTGACTCCACTCCTCTCCCCGCGTTTTCCTACTTCTGTTCGTGGCTTCCCCCAAAGCCTGGGTCACCTCAGCCAACCCTGTCATCTACACACCCAGCCGCCTTCTCGGACCGCCCTCTCGCCTCCCCTACGTCCGACTCTCTCTGCAAATGTCCTGCCGGGGTCTGCGCCTCTCACTGCTCCAAACCAAGCTACACCGCGCGTCCGCAAACCTCAGAGCCCCAGGGCCCCGTCGTGGCCGAGAGGTCCCGAGCTCGCGGCATCTGCAGCGGGGCCCGGGGCCCGGGGCCCAAGGCCGCGGGCGCGGGAGAGGGGACGCGGCCGGACCCGACCGAGGCAAGGTCACCTTCCGGGGACGGGTCCGGTGACGTCGCGGGGAGCGAACCCAGGCGCCGGCGGGGACTCCCGCGACCCAGCTTACTCGTTGCGCAAAAGTCTCTCCTGGCGCCGCAGCATCTCCTGCAGCTCTGCCGAACTCCGCCGACCCCAGCCCTCGGGAGCGAGGGGCTCGAGGCCGCGGGGCGGCGAGGACATGCTGCGGGGCCTGCGGCGGGCCGAGCGGCGGGCAGGCGGCTCCCTCGGCGGGCCCTGGGGCTGGCGCCGGATCCGCGGCCGACGGCGACTCGGCGGGGCGGGCGGGGGCCGCCATTTTCCCGGAAGAGCGGGCTTCTTCGAATCGAATCGAGCTTTATTGAAACGCCGGAAACAAACACAGACCCGGAGAAGGGGTGGCTTTGGGCGCGTTGAGGGGCGGAAGTGACGTATGTCGTGCGCGCCGGGGTTTGGCTCCGTTTCTAAAAAGCGGGCGGCAGACTGAAGTGGCGGAGACCGATACCCTGCCGCGAGGAGGTTTACTGTGTGGAGAGGGCGCTGTGAAACACAGATAAAACCATGTACTACGGCGGTTGGTGCGGGCGCGGACGGGTGTTTGAGACGAGAAAACTGACGCTCGAGGGAGCCGGCGGCGGCAGTGCTGGGGAGACCCGGTGCTGCCCGGCGACGTCCAGAGCCTTCTTAGGGGGCCCTCGGCGCTCCCGAGCGGTGTCCGCGGCATTTTGGAGCAGGACGTTTGGTGTCGCTGGCTTCTTTCTGCCCGCTAGTTGCAGCGACGCACCAATCATTAACAGCACAAAACCTCCCTCTCGCCTGTTTCCAGAGGCCCGCACGAGAGATGGTGGGGGCTTGAAGATGCTGGACAAACGGTTGAGAAGTTGTCGTTCATAAGTCCCTGTTTTGTCATTAAAATTATCGATAGCAGATTGCAGACCCTAATGCCTAGCTGCTTTTTCCACCACAACGATCTGCAAATCCCCCATCTACCCATTAAACCTATTTCCAAATGTATACAATTGTTGAAAAGATTTATTCTCTGTTAAGACAGTAATTTTTTTAATAGTTAATCCTAGAAAGCTGCTTCATAAAGGAAAAAACAGGAGGCATGGTGTGTCACAACATGTATCATCTGGGAGTCCCAGCAAATGCCACCTTATGTCTTCCAACTCTCTGCCCCAGTTCTCTGATACAGGAAATTGAAGCCTTTTTCAGTTCTATATAAGATGCTATGTAAACCCAAGCAACTGCCTCCCAGCGTATATAACCCGAAGCTACTCCAGGGAACCAAATTATGGCCATTTTTTCTCCATATAACCATTGCTTTCAACATCTTAAATAATCTGCACCAACTCTTCAGAATTTTAGCCTTTTCTGTTTCCCACTGTTGGAAAATTGACCTTCTCCCCAGCGCTATATGTTGGTTCTTCACACCTCCTCCCTGGTTTCCTGGATTGTTCAAAACCAAATGGCCCTTTCTTTTGAGCACCACTATAGTGCTTAGAGTTGGATTCACATTCATGCATATTGTACGTCTCTGTGTTAAACATTTTTTTCTAATAAAATTATGAAGTCTTTTCTGTCAGAAAGCTATGTTTCTGTCTTTCCTTACATTAGCAGGTACTAATTAAATCATAACTTTTGTCTCAACTCTACCTACATACTTTTTTCTTTAAATGAAATGTCTCTTACACACATAAAAGTCTTAAGCTTTTTATGTAACTATTAACCATAAGTACCGTGGAGGTAATTTTAGGGATATGACGTTGAATCTTTCATAGCATGTGGCTTAGGGCTTCAGAAGGTCATAAAACAAATCTGAGTTTCTACCAATGCCCATGCACAGACCATCAAAAGGCATGACAAGTGAAATTCCCTCCTCCAGCAAAGCAGAATTTTTGCATAAAATGAAGAAAAGCAAAGTATTCTATAATAAGCAAATAAAAGTATCTGGAACACAAATTTTCACAGCAGTGTCCAGGGAAAAAGATATAAAATGGAAACATTTAGTAGTGGAGAAATAAAGAACAAAGCAAGAATCAACATCTCACAGGTTTTACCTGTTTGCTGCTGAACCAGGCAAACACTAGAAGAAATAGAACATGCAAACCACAGGGGGTTGATCTCTGTTGAAGAATTCCAGTTGCATATCAGAGTCCGTTGTTATAAAAATGAATCTGGACAAGTATTTTTGGAGTTTGTTTTTGTTCTGCAGATTCATTTTTAAAAAATCTAAACCACTTTTCTAATAGTACTTGGGTTAATCTCCTGTATATTTGCCTTCAGACTAAATTAATGAACTTGGCTGTGCTATAAAGAAAGAAAAAAATCAAAAAATGAAAGGAACATTTCATCAGTTACATTAAATACTGTCAGAATGACTTATAGCCATCCAATTACCACCAACTTGTGAAAGAACACTGAACATGATTAAAAACAATCGGGGAATGATTTCCATTCATCTTTGTAGAGTTTAAGCTAAAAGCTGATAATTCTGAAATTAGTAAACATTAATCTTTAGAATTTCCCAGCTGCTCACCTATTTTCTTCCACTGTTGTCAGTATTGGGCATGAATGGCACAAAACTGGCAATAACATACCAGGAGATAGCTAAAGTGGCAACAGTTCCTGTCTGCTATGGCTGATGTGGCTTGGGTTGTTCTGTGAGGGTTCACATGTTGGAAGTCTGGCCACTGGTGTGATGAGAGGTAGTGTGGAAGGAGTGAGCCCTAGGGAAAAATAATTAGGTCATTGGGCGCACTGCCCCCAGAAGAGATTGAGATAGTTCCTGTGAGAGATTGTTACAAAACAGCAAATCTGAGCCTTAAATCTCTGGTGGAGACAAACGCTTGAACTTTTGGAACTGAGCTAAATACATATATCTCCACACATTACCCACTCACAATATTTTGCTGCAGTAAAATAAAAAGGACTACTACAACACCCCATATGTTCTTACTATGTGAATGTTACACTTTTTGTTTAATCAAGAAATAGGATTAGCTGGGCATGGTAGTGTACATCTCCACTCCTGTCACTCTAGGAGGCTGAAATAAGGAGATTATAAATTCAAGCCCAGCATGAGGAAATTAGAAAAATTCTGTCCCAAATAGGACCTGTGAATGCAGCTCAGAATAGGTGGGCATGGTGAGATTACTTCCACAGCCAGGACATAGAGCAATTCTACCATCCCCCAAAATGTAGTTGCCTGCTCTACTCACCCCAGACTTGCAACCATCTTCTGTCCTTAGGGTTTTGCCTTTTCTGGAACATCATCTAAATGCAATCATACAGTAGCCTCTTGCATCTTGTTTTTTTCTTGCTCAGCATGATGTTTTTAGGATTCATCTATTCCCTTATGCATATCACGATTTTTTTACACCAGGGATCGAACTCACAACCATGCACTTGCCAGGTGAGTGCTTATGCCACTGAGCTAAATCCCTGGTCCCCTATATCAGTGATTTGTTTCTTCTCTGCTATGCATTATTTCATTGTGCAGGTTTGTTTGTGCATTTCACAGTAGAAAGATATTTGAGTTGATTTCACTTATGAATCATATTACTACAAACATTTATGTTGAGCTTTTTGTGTAATCATAAGCTTTCACTTCTCTTGGGAGTGAGACTACTAGGTCATGTGGTAAATGAATCTTTAACTTTGTAGGAAAAAAAAACTACCAAATTATCCAAGGTGTCTGCACCATTTTTCACCCCACAGGCAATGTCTGAGAGTTCCAGTTGTTGTTCCACATCCTCACTGTCACTTAGTTTTAGTTTTGTTTTGTTTTCTTAAATTTTAACCACCATCCTTCTTGCCCAAGAGCCCCGTCTTAGACACTTAAGAAAAATGACAGCACTTTCAGCAAACACTTTGATGGTATCAACTATGTTTTTAAAGGGATATGAAGACCATTTTCACTATGAGCAAATGACATGAGCCATGATGGTAGGAAGGAAAATGCTGGAACAAAAGCACCCAAAGGTCATTAAAAAAAGTATGAGGCAAACTCAATTTTATTTCATGATTTTTTAAAAAAGAATCCATTTGGGAATTGAGTGCACTGAATTTTCAAACAAATCAAAACAGTCATAATATGAAAAATTAATAACAGTGGTGCACCTAAGACTTTATTGAAGAATACTGGCTGACATCTGTGTAACATTTTACAGAACTTCTCCCCGCCATCGGTCCCCTAGGCTGCTGTCCCTGAGTTTATGTGGAGAAAGACAAGTGCCAGGGCTTCACTTCTCCTGTGGGCCACTGTTACTGGGATGTTTGTGTGGCTTTTCCACTGAGCTTCACACATAACTACAAAAGCCTGGCGGTAGGAAAGTGAAAGTAAGGGAAGCAATAGAGACCTGTAATTTGGGTCTGGGAAAAACAGAATGAAAACAGCAAACGGAAAGGAGCTGGTAGGGAGACAAAAGTATGGCAGGGACAGTCAGAGAAGAAACATTTCTCTGCACAGAAATCGGAAACATAAAGCTCCATAGGTCCCTAGGAATTTACAGACAGATTCTTCATTTCCCCTCCAGCTCTAAAATCCTGTACTTTTACAGACTGTCACTTTTCCCCCATTATATGTCACTGTAATCCCACAGCAGCAAAAGGTTTTCCTCAGCCACCCAGGGGCTTAGGTTGTAAAGTGTGTGCACTCCACACCGAAATTACATGCTTGCATTAGTTGT
Organism: Dolichotis patagonum; assembly: GCA_004027295.1. NCBI lineage: Eukaryota > Metazoa > Chordata > Mammalia > Rodentia > Caviidae > Dolichotis > Dolichotis patagonum. Next base: position 4,416 of record PVJX010022096.1, on the reverse strand, counting down.
CCAAATTGTTTGAAACGAGGAACCCAATTTTCAGCTCCTATCTCCCTTTTTATCAGCAAATAGTAATTTAAAGCCATTTGCCAGGGCTATCATTCCCGGGTGACAGACTGTAGCCTATTAAAATTAATCCCGACAGAAGATCCTCCTGCTCACTCCAGTCCCACTTGGGCCTTGGTTTATGAACAGGATGGACTCGGCCCTCCCCACAGGCCCAGGCAGGAAACGCGTTAAAATGGCTGCCTGCATCTTTGTTTGCTCAGCTGCCTGGGAAAACCAGGACTAAGGGAAATGGGATTAATCAAGGGGACAGTTGCCCATAGGAAAAGAAATACAGACTCTGGTGAGAAAATCTCAGCCCAAAAAGGTTCAAGGTGAAGGAAAAAAACTCTTTCTCTTCAGACCTACACGTTGAATGTTATTTAGTGACAAATCTCCCACTTCAGGCCACCGCTGTGTGTTATAATTCTTGATAGCGTGGGAAGAGATCATTTAGGAAAAAAAATTACACACAAAATGTGTGGTTCTCTGAAATTCCATGTAATTTTGCTTTTTAATTAACAAAGTTAATGAAGATTCTTGTTTAAACATGTGACTAATTGTGATTGACTAGTAACCCTTTGTAAGATTTTTTTATATGAATAAACTCATAAACTGGAAATTAAAAAGTCCTTGAAAGAGTTCATGTATTGATTTTTTGGTACAGGATATATTACTATTATAACTAAAGCCCTGCTTCTCAGCTTGGGATATAAAATATTAAACAAGATATAAAATATCATCCCCCCTTATCAGTTTATTTTTTTCCTCTTTACATTGTTGGCTGAAATTCCACCAATAAAAAGATCATTTGGTTAGCAGAGGTTTTCTTTTGAGGCCATAGATCTTTCTAGAAGGTGGTGGTCTATCAGTCATTTACACAAAGGCACGAATTAATTCCAAGTGTTTTTGTCATAAAAGCCCAGCTAAAGTAGGACCTACAGTAAAAGAGTAAAAATTAATTGGAAGAAAGGTGAGAAAATGGAGAGAATTTTGAGCAACCTAAGAACAAACCAGAAAGAACATTATAGCAGGGAGTTTAGAGTAGTAGGAAGACCACATTTCTAGGATGTGAAGAAAGTTTAGAGCAGGCAGAAGGGATGCAGGAGGCTGTTCGACCTTGTTCTGGTTGGCTTAGACTCTATGCTGCAGGGCAGAGTGTCCTATATTTAAAGGGTCTCGTCAGATTTTTTCATTAAATATCCAGCACATTGTACAGTACACTGGTACCTCAGTTCATCAACTTGATTCTTTCCAGGATTCTGGTTGCAAACCAAGTTGGATGAGAACTGAGTCAAGTTCATTGGTTGGGTTCAGTGTTGCCCTTATAGGAAAATTTGATTCAGTTCTAGTCCAATTCAGTCTGTGATCAGAACTGTGGAGAGAACTGAGTTCAAGAAACCACTGTGTATCATAAGTCTTGCTATGAAAATTATTTAATAAACAAAATATGATCCATTAAACTGTGTTTATACTTTTTTGTGTCTGAGGAAAGTTTGCACATTTATCAGAAAATAGAAAAGGAGTGATAGAGGTCACTGAGTATGAGATTTCGTAATACCCATTCCTTTCAGGCTTTATTGGGAAGAGCTGTCCTGCTAGTGGAAGGAAAGAGGTAGCAGGTCTCCACGGCACTGTCACCCATCACCTCACTTACTCATTGGGGTCTGACATACATCAGAGGCCAGGAGCTAAGGAAATGGGTGATCTGCCACAGGCTAGAGTAGGAGAAAGCTGACTACAGCTGTCCTCTCAGCAGACCTGGCCAGGATGAAGTGTCTGGTCACCTTTAATTTCTGTCTTGCATGAAAAAGAATACCTCTGATCAGCCAGAGGCCGAAGGAGGGCAGGAGTAAGGGATGTCCACAGAATGGACACTCAGGAGAATTATTCAGAAAGAAATTCCTCCTTGATTATCTTTCCCCAAAATTTGCAAGAGACATTGATTAATCACAGTATATAAGACAATAAAAGTCATCCAGACAGTGAAAGTAGTGGTAGTGAAACTTGTCACCCCCAACTATGTTTTCAGGGGAGAATGTCCACATAGCACTGGCTTTGTGGTATGTGAACAAACTTCTCAGAGCCTCAGTTTCCTCCTGTTGAAAATGAGGGTCTTGAGCAGGACAAATTCCTAGATGCTTTTCAACACTTAAATGATCTGATTGTAGGATGATTAATGTTATAATACATTCTTGGGCAACATCTGCATCTATTTAAGCTCATAAATGTTGAGAAGAAATATTTGGTATGCGGTAAACCCAGGAAGCAGGTGGCTTCCTTTAAGTGAATGCTCATCTAGCACTGAAGTTCCAGGTGTATCAGCCTTCGCCCGACTCCCTCAGTTGCCCAAATCCATGCGACTGGACAATGTTTTCCATCGCCTAGAATTCTTGGGCTTATTTTAATTTTTATATCTAGGGGATGATGGCTCTGAGTACTTAAAAATTGTTTATAAGGTTTAAAAGAGCTCCCTGAATTTGTCAAAAAAGTAGAAGACAAGCCAGCTATAATAAACGACGTGGGCAACACGCCACTTCGCGCAGACTGAAGGAAAAGATAGCTCGCAGGGATATTTTCTTGATAAAGTGTAGAAAGAAAAATATTAGATAACACAAGCCATGGGGTGCAGAGGTGGGTCTTTGGCCATATCCAGTCTCCAGATGGATTTCTTTGGCAGAACAATGCTTTTCAAAAGCATGAATTTGAGAGACACAGGGTGGGCGATTGCTCAAAGCCAGTGGACCTCCTTAGGAGCCTCCCCAAGCCACTCGCCCACCCTCCGCGCCCTGCCTGCGATACCTGTGTGCACATTTGCTGGTGTAAAGGAAAATGTGGTTTTCTTTCCTGAGAAGCACAACTAACACCATGGAAATTTCTCGATCACCAGTAGAAGATTTATTCTTATTGCAGGAAAACCCTTTTCACCTCTAAACTTTACAAGTTTCTTAGATAATGCATGGAATTAATATTCGTCCAGATTGTAAAATTTATCAAGATTACAATGTCAAAATTGAATCTTAATTCACTTTCTATCTTAGCAGGGTCATCTTTGAGTAAAGATTCAGACTTCTGTGGGAGAATCAGTCCCTTTACTTTGTAAATTAGACTAATAATTGCTCTGCTCAAAAAGATGTAATCCCACCATTTTGAGCAATTCCTAAAGAATTATTTCTAAGCAGCTCAAGCAACATATAGACCTTATTTACAAAGCTTGATCAAATATTTTTGTATGTAACAAAAGTCATTTTTAAAAGGTCAAAGAAAATTATGAATCTTTATAATCACTGTGGAAATATTAGCATCTTTACAATTGCATTTTATACTTTAAATTTCATACTTGGGACTTTGTAACAAAGAAAAGATCAATTTGAGAAAGCCCTAATTTCCTTTTCTCTAGCCCTCCAAAAAATGTTTAAATAAATCTGTGTGTACCATAAAGATATTTTATTTTAGGGTTAGTCCAAAAAGTGACCACAGTAAGTTGTTTTCAACTCGAGTGTGTTTTGTTTAGGAGGTGACAAATTAAGAGGAAAGAGTAGAATTAAAATATTTGCAAGATGTCATTAATCTCCAGCAAAATCCTGGAGTTGCCCCCCTCTTCATTTCAGAACTAATCCAGCTTTCTGTTATTTGGCTCAGAAAAGTCTTAAATCTGTAACAAGAGAGTAACTTCCTGTTCTCAAGAGCGTGGCTGCCAAAGAAAACATTTACAAGAAAAGTCCCAGGGCCAAAAAATTGCCTACTAATTATTTCAAACCCCCCCTCCCACCCCAATTCAGGAAAGTGAATGCTGTAAACGCTGTATGTTAAAACCCTAAAGTATGTGTTGAAAAATTAAGGGAAAACCCTCAAGAACTGTTTGCCATTTGTATATATTTTATTGCATTTAAATTACATCAGTTTTATAACCCTAGGGCACAAATGAATGTTTCTTATAATATTTTGCTCAGAATTCCATAAAGATTATCCTACAGCATTATCAAAATACATTATGGAAGTTTTTACCTAGTGTTTTTCCAACTGAAAAAGAGAAACACAGACCCTGGAATCTGCAGCTGACCTCGCAGTCCAGCTAGACCCTGGTGTGGCACCCAGCTGGCCCGACACTTAACAAGGTCTGGGGATGCTTCTTGGTGATCTATCCACCACTACAATCCCAGCCAGACTCCCAGCAGGCCTTCTGCAGAAAATGCCAGACTATAACATTCACATGGAAACAACCAAGAAGACCTGGAACAGCCAAAACAATTGTGAAAAAGAAGAACAAAATTGGAGCGCCTAAGCCACCTGATTTCATGGCCTATGACAAAGCTGCTGCCACCAGGACAGTGTGATGCGGGGTCAAGGCAGGCAACTAGGCCAACATAACAGAACTGA
>PVJX010022095.1:0-31063 GCA_004027295.1 Dolichotis patagonum | reverse complement strand
GCGCAAGAGGAGCGAGGAAGGAGAAGAGGAAATGTGTTTAATAAAGACATGGCCCATACAGGAACCTAATACTCTACATAAATATAAACATTATGTTGTAAATATGAGATAAGATTAGTCATATTAACAAGCATGAAAAAAGAAGGTTTTTTCACAGAAGGAAAGGAGAAGGTAGGCAGAAAGTGGGGGAAAACTTTTTATTCTAAAAACAAAAAAAGGGTTAATATGATGCAGAATTTCCAAAAAAATAGGAAATTAGGAACCAGCATGTTGAACAAGCCACTGCCTCCAGGGTACAGCCAGACTCTAGCCTTTTCCCATCGGTCAGCACCATTCACAGACTGTGGGGGAGGAAAAGAAAAAGTCAGTGGGAGGCAGGGACCCTGTCAACCAGCACTATGCAAGGGCTACTGCAGCCTGGGGGACAGCTGGACCCCAGCCCCTTCTGGAGTGCAGGCTGGTAAGCAAGCAGAGCCAGTCCCCCGGCCCCCATAATAAACCTGCAGACCTGAAATGCAATTGGATGCCTGTGGTGTTTGCTGTTTTATTGACTTTGAGCTCTGGGGCCACTGGGCTAATCATCTATTGAGAGGATCACAGTGCACAATATGGCATCTATGGGAGACCTCTTTCTGAATGTGGTAGCTATTGTTGCCTCCATGTTGTCTTGTTTTGAAATCCTGATCATTTTCATTGTATTGTTAGGTTGAGTTTTATTCTGTTTTGTTTAATTTGATTTTGTGGTGTCCATTGGCATGGGCAGTTATTTCAAAGATAGCAAGATATAATATGGTAGCCATTTTGGATTTGCTATTGTCTTGTTTTGAAACCTTTTATCGTGTTTATTGTTTTTTTTTATTGGTTCTATTCTGTTTTGTTTTGTTTGATTTCTACTATGTCTGAAGGTATCTACAGCAACAAGAGGCATAATGGGAACCATTGCTGATTTTGTAGTGAATTGAAGTCCTGGGTCACTTACACTGGTTAGTTGTGATTGACTTTGTTCTGCTTGTTTTTATCTCTTTAAAATAAAAAAAATGGGAAATTAATACTAATTAATATATTGCATATTGTTATATTAATAGTAATACTTCAGATTGCCAAATTTAGGTATGAAAAAAATGATTGAACAATCAGTGAAAGAGCAAACTTTTCTTTTCAATGAACAAAGAGATCACTAAAATCTATCTTGCATATACACACACACATATATGGAAAGGAATTTTAAAATGAATAATGCCCTATTATATACATATATTCACTCTCTAAAATGACTGAAAACTGCTTTTACTGCAAATGCATACTAATAAAAAGAAAGAAAGAAAAAAGAAAATAAAAATAGTTGGTTATGCCATCATCAACTCAGTCAAATATGGCTCTGTCCCATTTAAACTTATATTATTTCATTGCTTCAAAAAACATTTATGATTTTGTTAATGTCTTTATTTATGTATCCAGTTTTCTGCTTGTTAGTGATAACACCAACTTTCAAATTACTTAAAATATTCTTTATCATGGACATGGTAATCAGCCAAGCTGGAGGAATTCAGATTACTGGCTCATCCTACTATACTAACAAGGCTGCAGCCATCTCAAGGAGGAATTCAGGTGACTGGCTCCTCCCCCATCCCATCTCAGAGGGATCAAGCATCCAGGAGGAACGTGAACCACATAGTAGGACACCAACTGGAATGAACAAGATGAAGTGGTAGAACTAATGGTTTAGAAAATTCTGAAACAACAGTAACAATACACATCAACACTTGTAAGTTAGGAGAGCCAGCATTGTGCTTGGGGACAAAGACACATGGAATAGAAGCAGGTGGGTGGAGTCACGCCAGTTCTTAATTTTTTAAATTGTTAAATCAATTTTTTTACAAAATTTTTGTTTTTATCTTTTTTTCATTTCCTTTTTTTCTTTCTTTTTTCTTATCTTTTTTTGTTTCTATTTCTTCTATTGGCTGGGGAGGAATACAGCCACATAAAACTAATCCCATCCTCCAGACCCAGAGACTAATTTCAGATAATCCCTGGCTTACTTTTTTTACTTTTTTTGAGTACTACCCTCTTTGCCAGTTTCCCAGTGTTTTCCTGACCATACTTTGTCCACCAGCCTTACTTCTAGTTCCTTTTGAGTTGTATTTGTTATATACACTATACTTCTTAAATTTCAACACTACAGGGTAAAACCATTGTACCAAGGGGAAACACTTCATATACAAGATCCTAAATTTATGATTGGTTCTAATAGATAACTGCAGATCTTGCTCTTATGTGTTAAGGAACAAAACTAAGTTACCACATTTTGTCAGTTTCTGAACCATGCTTAATGCTATTGTAACTGCTAATCATACCACTTTAGCAAGGATATCATATCTGTTGTAATCAGTTGTCCTTACTTCTGGAATATTACTGGGATGCTCTGGGAAAATAACCTCACTGTAGCCCAACACCATAGGACTGGGGACTAAGCCAAGCAGATAGCAACTTTCCATTCTTCATTAATGGGGAAGGTGGGATCTTGGGACAGGTGAAAACCAAGAACCTGTTACACATTGAAGACAACCCTGAAGAACAGATTTTTTTCTAGACAGGCCTTGATACTAATGATATAGTTACCTACTACAAAAACTTAAAACTTAAAATGATCAAAACAGGAAAAAAATTTTGAAATATAAAATAACAAAAGAAAATTCAATCTCAGAACTTCAGCCCACCCAGAACAAGTCCAGAACAAGAGAGAAAAGAATGGAAGACACACACCTGAAATGCTTGAAATAGTACCAACTAAATAAAAGAAATAAATCCACCAGGTTGCAAAAAATATTAGATCACAAATGATCTCTCCAGGTGAACAAAGAAATTTCAACATTCATAAAGGAATTGCTCAGAAAATTTAGAGTAGAGACATATTAAAAAGTAGGTAATAAAAAGTTATGGAAACTGAATGATCAATATAGGAAAGAAACAGAGTGCATTAAAAGAACTCAAATGGATATCAAGAAAATCAAAAACTGTTGAAAGCTGGTCATTGAAGGAAACTGAAGATAGACTTTCAGATGACAAGATGGTAGATAGCAATCATGATGGAAAAGAGCTCTTCTAAATAACAGTGAAATGACAATTTAAAAGCTATAAGATAGCACAAATAAAAATAAGACTAATTGGTGTCAGTATAAAATCAGAAGTCAAAACAAATGACTTAAAAAAGAAATATTTATGGAAAATGAGACATGATAGTAGCCATTGTTCATTTTCTGTTATTTGGTTCAGAATGCCCTGCAATGATTTCATTCTCTTGAATGCTTTTATACTATTTTGTTATGTTTGATATTATTATATGTGAAGCCATGCTCAACTATTACAAAGAAAGAGACATTATGGTAGCTACTGTTAATATCCAGTTGTCTTTTTGTAAAGTGCTGTGTTGCTTACATTGTTCTGTTCTGATATGCTTTGTTCTGCCCTGTTTTGTTTTATTCTCTTTAAAATAAAAAAGAAATATTTGCAAAAATAATAGCAGAAAGTTTCCCAAACATGGGGAAAGAATCTTACATACAGATAAGTAAAGCATATAGAACTTCAGTTAGCCATAATCAAAATAAATCTATACCCAGACATATAATAATCAAGGTCCCAGAAATTCAGCATGAAAACAGAATATTAAAAGTATTAGAGAAGAGACCCAGATGACATATAAAGGAAAGCCCATCTGAATCATGTCAGTCTTCTCAAGATAACCCTCAAGTCAAGAGGCCCCTGTAGAAAGTATTTCAAGTCCTAAAAGAAAACAACTTCCAACCCAGGTTGATGTACTCTGCAAAACTATCTTTTGAAATTAATGGAGAAATAAGCTACTTTCATGACAAAGAACAACTGAAGAAATTCATGACCACCAAACTAACACTACAAAGAGTACTGAAAGATATTCTAGACAGAGATAAAAGTGACCACAACAACAGAAAGAAACCACCTAGCAGGGCAAGCAGTTAAACAGGAAAAATCAAACAACCAATAGCAGAAAAGTAACATAACAATTCATACCAAGTACAATGCTCAATGAAAATGACCTCAATTCACCAATTAAAATTGAGAACAGACTGGCAGAATGGATCAAGAAACAAGATGCAGAAGAATAATGTATATAAGAAGCATATTTAACCCAAAAGAAATTCATATACTAAAATTCAAAGAATATAAAACAATAATCCATGCAACAGGAACCCAGAAAAATCAGGATTAGCTATTCTCTTTGTAGACAATGTGAAATTCTAATCAAGAATGATCAAAAGAGGTAAAAAATATAACTATATTACATGATAGGGGAAAAATTCAAGAGGAGGAAATAACAGTCGTAAATATGTATGCTGGAAATAAGAGAGCACCCAACTATGTAAGAGAAATATTAATAGACATAAAAAATAAAATGAGCAATAATGCAATTGTTATGAAGAAACTTAATACTCCACTGTCACACACAGATAGAACAACCAGACCAAAAATCGGCAAAAAATAGAAAGAACTGAACCAAACCTGTGAACAAATAAATATAGTAGATGTTTACAGAGTATTCTATGCAGCAACATTGGAATATACATTATTCTCAGCTGCACATGAGATATTGTCTAAAATAGACCATATACTAGCCCATAGAACATACTTAAATAAATGTAAAATAATTGAAATTTTCTCATGTATATTATCTGACCATAGAGTTATGAAATTGGAAGTTAATGTCAAAAGAAACTTCAAAAACTACGTAAACATTTGGAAATTAAATAACACTCTCATGAGTAACCAATAGGATACAAATGAAATTAAAGAAGAAATTAAACATTATCTACAATTAAATGAAAATGCAGACACAATACACCATCACTTGTGAGATGCAATGAAACTAGTCCTAAGAGAGAAATGCATGGAGGAGCATTCTCATGTCAGTAAATCAGAAATGCATATAAACAACCTAATAATGTACCCCAACCTTCTATAAAAAGAAGAACAAGTAAACTCAAAGGCCATAGAAGTCAGGAAATTATAAAGAACAGAGCAGAAATCCATGCAACTGAGATTAAGAATACAATATAAGGGATTAATGAATTAAAGAGTTGATTGTTTGAAAGAAAAAATAAAATTTATAAACCCTTGGTTAATCTTATAAAATAAAAGGAATGAAAAGACTCAAATATAGGCAATGAGGAATGACAAAGTTAAAATCACTACACATGCTGTTGAAACTCAGATCATGAATAACTAGTTTGAAAATATTTACTCTCATTGGAAAGAAAACACACAAGAAATGGACATATTCCAAGATAGATAAGAAATACCAAAGCTGAATCTAGAAGATTTAAGAATTCTAAATAACCCAGTATCAGTCAATGAAGATGATAATAAAATTAAAATCTTACCAAGGAAGAAAAGCCCAGGTCCTGATGGATGCATTGCTAAATTCTACAAGATACTTAGAGGAGATTTAATGTCAGTAATCCTCAAAATCTTTAAAGAATCTGAAAGGGAAACAGAACTTCCTAACTCATTCCTGGAGGCAAGTATTATCCTGATATCAAAACCAGAAAAAGATGTAACCATAAAAGAGAAACAAAGGTTAGTCTCCCTAATGAACATAGATGCAAAAATCCACGATAAGATACTAGCAAGCAGGATGCAGAAAATCACCAAAAAGATTATATGCCATGAACAAATGGGATTCATCCCAGGAATGCAGGGATGGTTCAACAAATGCAAATCAATAAATGTAATGCAACAACATATCAACAGAACCAAAGACAAAAATCACATGATCATCTCAGTAGATACAGAAAATGCTTTTGACAAAGTCCAAAAACTCATATACATGATAAAAAAAAACCCTTCAGAAAATCTGAATAGATGATCTTTATGTCAACATGGTAAAAGACATCTATGATAAACCAACAGTCAGTATCATACTAAATTGACAAAAACTGAAAGCTTCCACTCTAAAATCAGAAAAAAATATGAAGATGTCCACTATCACTACTCTTACACAATGCAATTCTAGAAACATTAGACTAGAGAGACAAATAGAAGGAATAAGCATAGGAAAGGAAGAAGTTAAATCATCATTATTTTCAAATGACATCATATTCTACATAGAAGACCCCAAAACTCAACCAGAAGACTTCTAGATTTAATAACCAAATTCAGTAGCATAGCTAGATACAAAGTCAACACTGAAAACTCAATGACATACCAGTACACAAACAAAAAATCTATGAGAAATAAATTAGGAAAACTCTCCCAAAAATGCACTGCCAAAAATGAAATACTGAAGCATCAATCTAACCAAGTTAATAAAGGTCTATATGTTAAAAATTACAGTACTTTAAAAATGAGATTGAAGAGATTATCTGAAAGTGGAAAGACGTCCCATATTCAAGAGTACGAAGAACCAACATAGTGAAAATAGTCGTACTCTCAAAATTGTTAATGCAATTTTGAGAGTTGATTCTTTGCGATCTTGATCAAAATGTCATTAGCATATATCACAGATCTGGAGAAAACATTGCTAAAATTTATTTTAGCAGAAGACAAAGAATATAAAGGAACCAAAAGAAAACTAGAATAATAAAGGAACTATTAAGCAACAAAGACAAGGCAGGAGGCATCACAGTCCCTGACTTGAAATATTACTACAAAGCTTCTGTGATAAATTCAGTATGGTACTGGCAAAAAAACAAAAAAACAAACAAACACACACACACCAGTGTGGAACAGATTAGAAGATGCAGACACAATTACAAAAACAGTCTTCCACCTTATCTTTAACACAGTGACAAATGTTCACTGCATGAAAGATACAATCTTTAATAAATAGTGCTGGAAATACTGACTTTCTATATGCTGAAGACTAAAACTAAACTAAAGTCAAACTAGATCAAAGACCTAAGTATTAAAACAGAAACACTAAATATTCTCGAAGAGAAGACTAGTTGAAATATTGAAGACCTAGGCATAGATAGAGAGCTCATGAACAAAACCCAGATTACACTGAAAATACTTCAAAAAATCAACAACTGGAACCTAATGTTATTAAACATGTTTTCTTTGCATAGCAAAAGAAATCACCAAGTGAGAAAAGACCACTCATAGTGTAGGAAAAGCTAATTGTTCTTCAGAAAAAGGATTTGTATCTGGAACACATAAAGAATTGAAAAAAATCGGAACCCCTATATTCAAAGACTCAATAAATTAGGCATCTGAGATGAATACACACTTCTCAGATGAAGAAATACAAATGGCAGAAATATATGAAAAATGTTTAATATTATTGGTTATTCAAGATATGCAAACTAAAACAACACTGAGATTCCACCTCCAGAAAATATAGCTACCATCAAGATACTAACCAGTAACAGATTCTGATAGAACCAATGGGATAAAGGAACTCTACCACTGTTGGTGGGCGTGTAGGCTGATACAACCACCATGAAAATCAATGTGAAGATTCTTCAATAAACTAATATTAAAGATTCCATTTACCCAGGTATTTCCCTTCTAGACATCTTCCCAGAAGAAATAAAAACATCAGACCTCAGTGATACATGTTCATCCATATTTACAGTTTGCAATAGTTACATCCTAGAAACAACCCAAATGACCATCAGCCAAGGAATCAATAAGAAAGATGGGAAGATGGGATGCTTTCATGCAATGAAGTATTACTCAGCCAAGAGAAGAATAAACTTGAGAGCTTTATAGGTAAATGGATGCAACAGGAGACCATACTCAGAATGAAGTAACTCATGTCCACATATGTAAACATCATACTGTCTCCTTGGTGTGAGAAATTGAAAGCGCAAATGAAGTGTAAGATGTACACTAGATATTGTGAAATGTGAAGAAAATGTTCAAAAGGAAAAAGCAACTAGGATGGGTCAAAGGGGAAAGGACAGTAGGGAAAAGGGAAAAAATACAAGTCACTGATACTTTCATACCTCCTAGCTCATTTAAATGGAAGTTTTGTGCAAATACCAGCTCAAGAAATATTTGTCCTTATCTTTTTTCCTGAGTAACTAATTATAACAACATGCACTGTATTAACTATTGTTATTCTAATAATTTGATATGAAATTTTCTTTTATATTTTTGGTTAAAAAGAAAATATGGGGAAATATGGAAAATATGGGGAAAATATTGTTATTATACTATCCAGGAGAATTTTTATCAGCACTCCTATGTAAAATATTCTAAATATTCTTTTACTTTAATCTTACTCATTGTTTCATCATTGTAATACTGACTTTCCAAAAACAAAAACAAAAATAAGGAAAGAATTTCTCTCCTTCAATATTTAAGTTAAATATATTTAGAACTACATACAGTCATACAACCAGTATTTGTAACCATTATACTCTTTGAATATGCTTTCATCTTACATTTATATTAATTAAATGGTTGCAGTTAATTTTTAATGATTTTGTGGTGGATTTGTGAGTTATAATATCTTTTCAAAGAAAAACACTCATTTTTACTCATATATTTCAAATTTAAGCATAAATAATTGAGGAAATTATTTTTACAAAATTTGCTATACATCTATTCTTTATTTTACATTATTATCCTTTACATTGCTATTATTTTTAAATGCTTTATTTGATTACTGTTCTCAAACAGTTGAAAACAAATTAGACTTTTTTTTATTTTGGAGATATACTTTGCCATTATTTCTGACAATTGTGCCCTAAGGTCATTAGAATATTTTATTCATATTGACTTTGCATATATTATTCCTTACCTTTTTAAAACTGTCCCTTCATAACTTTATGATGGTGTTACATTAGTATTAATATGTTTTCTATTTTTAATTTCCTAGTAGCTTTTTAAAACCTCTATATCTTAACATATAAGTTGAATTTTTCAAATTATCTAATCCTTGATTTTCCTTTTTCTTAATAGTAGTTGGTTTTTATCAAATTTGCTGTTGCATCATTTTGTGTTGTAGTGTTAATATTCAATACTTCATTTCTTGTTACTAGTTTTATTATTCAGCCTTTGAGTTACAATTGTTAATTCACTACTAAAATGATCAGACATTTACATCACCTGAATTTTTCTTGTTTATTTTTGATTTTGTGTGCTTGTTAGATTTGATTCCTCTTTGGAGACCCGGTTAGACTGCCCCACTTACTGTCTCAAAAGATCTAGAATTCAGTTACTTTTTCAATATATTTACATACATGGATTCAAAGCCATCTAAATATTCATTCTTTCTCATATCTATCATGATTCTAAAGTATATGGCAATATAGTAACCATGTGTAGCAGTATAGTAGGAAATCTATGCTCACATAGGAGCCATTCAACAATTGTGTGAATGTAATTTTCCCTCATTTAAATGTACTGAGATGTGTAATAAATGAATATGAATGTGTATAAGAGAAAATTGTTGAGGGGAAAATGAAATTTAACCATATAGTATTATTTGAAAAAATAATAAAAGTAAGATTAGAAAAGAAGATACAGTCTAATAAATACAAAATGTCACTTTCTGATTGATTAATATTGAGGGAAGATCCTCAGTGCCATCTGATGAATTATCTCAAAGTTATTATTTTCTTTTTGATTCAAAATGTGTTCATTTTATTACTGAATGTGTTTTAATATAACTAGTAAATACTAATATTTCATTCTCTATCTGATAATGTTCTCAATTTGATTAAAAATTACTATTGAAATTTTATTGGATTTGTGCTAATTTATTTTCCTTTTCATATTGCATTGTTTTGTCATTCATATAATGCATTTCTTCTATGTATGTAAACTTATATATTCAAGCTAAATTTTAAAACTTTCTCATTTTTAACACATTGTTGATGTTTTCATAGAGTCAGAATAAAAATAGATATTGACTAGAACAAACTAAAAAATCTATTTGTACATCAAATATATTCATTTAGTTTCTTAAAATAAAAATTATGTATATTATTAAAATTATTATTATTAAAAATTATGTATGTGTATTATTAATTAAAATAATAGGCTTTCAGAATTGTTATTTTAAAAAGTTCATATTATTGTAAAAATATGGAAGTACTAGCAAAATTTAATAAAGCAGTGCTAATAAGCACTGCGCATTAGTATTAATAGTGATAGTAATAGTGATAGTAGCCATTTGTTTTGTTCTACAATGTACCTACTTTGTAGCTTCTACTATAGCACATGACTTAATAAATAATATAATTGAAAAAGAGTTTTCAGTGAAGCAAAATATTATGACAATATTATTTATCAGATCATATTTCATAATAAAGTGTGGTAAGAATGTAACAAAACTCCTCTTGAAATATTGTCAGAGGTATCACAAAAAATAAGAAAACTAATGATAAAAATCTTTGCTAAACATCCACAAAAATACAAATGTCCTAATTGCAAAGTCATTTTTAAAAAGTTGATTCTTCATGAAATTTGGTTTCAGGGAAGAATTTAAAAAAACTTCAAGAAGACCAAACTGAGTATTGGACAAGAGAACTCACATTCGTGTGTTTATGGAGTGTGAAACAGATGAGACTACCCAAGATGTAAGTAGGGAGTTTTATAATATCCTTGGAAACAAAACTGAATACAGAGTTCCAAATAGACAAAACAGTTGAAGGAATTATAGCAGATTGTATTACATGGATCTTACATTCTAACTTAAATTTGTGTTTAATAATAAAATCATTTAAGTTATTTGGAGTTATTGAGATACTTGCTCCATATATTGTTCAGATGTGGATTCTATCAATATAGTATAAAAGATACATTGTATTCATATATGTATATATATATATATATATATATATATATAATCATATATGTAATCTACGTGATTCTTGCCGTGAACTGAATAAGTTTTCCTAAATATCCTTGTACTAAACGCTTAGTCATCACTCTGGTGCTGTTAGGAGTTGGGGCATTGTGGGATGTCATTATGTCATTGGAAACATGTTCTTCAAAGACATGGTGAGAGCTACTGGTGAATTTTTTGTCTTCTATTTCCTGGGTGACGAGGTAAGTGATGTTCTGCTACATATTTCTTCCAGGTGTACTTCCACATTACAGGCCTGAAACATGATCATACACTGAAAATTCCAAAATTATTATGCAAACAAAAAAAGATAGAAAGAAGAAAAATATAACAAAACAGAAAACCTTTTTGTTCTTTGTAATTATATCAGTTTAGCTACATTTTCACAATAATATAAATTTAACTAACATAAATGCTTATACACAGAACCCATACCTCTGTATATTCTCCAAGTTTTTATATTCTTGATATATTACTTAAAAATTATGCTTAGATTTACCAAACACCTTGTTCTTCATGAAGAATTTCCATTTTATTTTTAAAACATTAGTGTATTACCTAGGTTTCAAAAATTTATCTTTTTTGATTTATATTTTTATTTTTTCTTCCCTTTAATAAGACCACTAGTCATGAAAGGGTATAAAATTCATTACCTTAATTGGTATCAAATTCCATGCAAACTTCATCTCTATTAACTGCAAGCTTCTAACATAATGTATCTTGGTGACATGTGATATTTGTAACCATTGTGGTAAGGAGAAATGCTGAAATGTCAGAGCAACATAAGTTCAACGAGAGGCACTGCAGAGTGAGGAAGATGAAAGCTTTCTCTTGTTTCTGTGTTCCACTGAGGCACCTTTAATGCAGGAATCACTCCATAAAGGCATTTACGAATCATGCTTTGTTCATTGTCCAGTCCTCCTATACTTGATACTATCTTCCAGGTATCAGTACTTGACAACTTTTAATTTGGGGTCTTCTAGTGGACAATGCTTTTCTTTAAATTCTGACCAAATATCACTCCTTTTCTCTTAGCTGATGTGTTTTTCCTTTTCCTAACAGACTTTTGTAATCTCTGTGTTGACATCTGCCGACACTGTGTCAAGCATATAGCACAGACTCTGGGAGCATTCATGGAATAGCTGCACCTCCTCATTTAAAATACAGTTAGCCTGGTAAGCATGCGGTCCTGAGTTCAACTCCCAGTTCAATATAGTATAAAATAAGTGACTACTGTTATTTCTTAATTTTTAACCTTCTAAGTGACCTTCCTGTGAATCATTTTAAATATGTAACAAGCGTTACGCCACTCACAGTTTAAGAGCTCACATTCCACTAGAAATAATACAACCATAAGTGTGTATTTAATCCTGTATTGAGTGCTCATTATATTGAAATTAAAGCATTTTATTGATTGAAAATATAATATTTGCATACTATCCAATTTTAAATATATACCAATTTGTCAATCATCATTTTTCTTGAGTTTTTAGTAAGTAATGACATCTGAATATATAGTTTGCTGATGAAATTTTATACTAATTTTATTGCATTAGTTCCTTAAGACTATTGGATAATATTTTCTGAAATATTTTATTAATTAAACCACTAGATTAATGAGATATTAATTAACCTTTAAAAAGATTTAATTTATTGTAATTGTTTTCAAAAAGAAAATCAGGATTTTTTTTACTGAGCGATATATTGGGTTTTGAGGATAAAGAAGAAAACATGGAAATGCTATTTGCTCCTCTTTACATCTGTCCTTTTTTTGAGAAGAAGTATGCATGAAACAGGATTGTTGTCCCAGAGAAATGTGTGTTTGTAATTTCTTTTGAATTAAGATGTAACCATTGCTTTCTTTTGATTGATTGACATGTTTTTATATAATCATCTCTAATTTTATATATTTCATTTTATTTTGCAGTGATGGGGAGTCAGTCCAAAGTTTTGAAATGTATGAGTATAATTTCATCTGCAATGTTCATCTCAGTGGTACAAGTGCATTTCAGCACCGTCTTCTAACTTTTAATAGCCTTCCTTTTTAGCCCTTCATTATGAAAGGCTTTCAGTGACAAAGGAGACAAACTTCTGAGTCAATTAATTTTCACTAACCAGTAGATTTTGATCTGCGTGCTTGGGTATTTGACAATATTGGTATCTTTAAATATTTCAGGCCCACCTATAATATTATATATTTTAAATTGAAATAAACTGATACCCTGAGTAATGCTATAGTCCATGACACTTTGTATAAAGGAGTACTTCTACTGTATCTATGCATGGCGGAGAAATAATCCAGATGGACAAACTGATGACAAATGATCCATATGGACAAAGTTACTTTCAGTAGCTTTTCTTTTCATCTGAGTCCAAATATTTGATATAACACAAAACTTTCAAGAATCACTTACATGTGTAACATCGGTGTTTTATTTTTCAAAAGTGTGTATTCCATCAAATTAAATTCAGCAAATTATTCATGCACTGTCTTCTTGCAGTCATGTGTGGGTTTGGCATTGTGTGTCCATGTGACTCCATTTATAGGAGGTACAGAAAGAAATGTCATCAATTAAAATGGTGATAACATTGATTTTTGGACATAAGCATGGGTAGGGGGTTCCGTTTTAACCTTCTGCCTTAGCAATATCAATAGACGAGTGCCAACAGAATTTGACAAACCAGAATTTTAGGCTCAATCATACAGTTTAAATATTTTATGTGCTCTGTGTAGAAGACACAAAGTGATGTGCAGTATTTTCCTTTGATCTGATGAATGATGAAAAGGTTTTAGGTTTCCCTGAGACTTTAGGTGAGATCTAAGAATGGTTGCCAAGATGTGCCTTGTAAATAAATCAGTTCTTTCTGCAAAAGAAGTGCATTAGACAGATGGTCATTTAGAATTCAGTGTTTCATTGGGAAAAGAAGAGAATTGAAGAGGAAAAGAAAGAATAAAAATATCACAGAGGTGTACATTTTAAAGCACAGTAAGTGCATTGAATAAATACAGCTGGTTATAATACTGTATATTACTAGAATGGAGAAATAAATTTCTTTAGTTGTGCATCAGTTTAAATTTAGCACATGCATGTACAATTTACATAATCTTAATTTTTTTTATAATATGGGATTCTAATAGAAAATATTTCCAGATAAAATTGTAATGATAATTTAAAATATTTAATAAAGTAAAACAAAGTAATATTCTTAACACCAATTCCATAAGATACAGAATATAGCCCTTTCCTAATAGTTGTCCAAACTTATCAACTTCAGCCATAGGTATGGCCAATAGCAGAAGGGTGAGCCACCACCATTTTTGCTCGGAATACATGATCACTGCTAGAGGGCTCAGTGTAAATTATTCCTTTCAAAATCACAGGGAAATGTAAGTTCTTTTTGAAACTCTAAGACTGAATATTAAAGAAGAAAAGATTTGTTTCTAACATTTAAGATTATTTCCTGTAGTATGCAGATCGAAGCTTATTTTTCTTCTTTTCAAGAACATATTTCAAACTGTATATTGCTATTTGTGAAGATGCCAATGAAAGAATTAAAATTGCTTAGGTGATAAGTAATATATATATATATATATATATATATATATATATATATATGTATTTTTTTTTTGTAGCACAGTGTAGCATGTATGGTGATGACCCTTATCTTTTCTGCTCCAAAGAGGTTCACAAACGAATCCCAGAAAACTGGAAATATTACATCACATATGAAGGATTTTGATGAGAGATTAGTCTATATTAGGCAGGTGAGCCCAATTTAATTTCATGGCATACTAAAATATTGTGCCGTGACCAGGGCTAGTGATTCGGTGATGTCACCGTGGAAGAAGAGCCGGCAGACAGGAGCATGACTGACCTGGCGGGAAGGAAAGCAGCCAGGAACCAAGGAACAGTTTGAGCCTCTGGAGGCAGGAAAAGCACTGAAACAGACCGCCTTGCGACAGCAGAGCAGCAAAGCTCTGGGGTCACCCTGGTTTTCGAACCCTGTATATCATGCTATCTTCTGACCTGTAGGACTCTGAGATAGTAATATATGTTTAAGGAACTGTGAGTAGTAATTTATTGTAACAGGATTAGAAAGTTAATATACAAGCTACTTCAATGAATTTAAAAGAACCAAGATTATTTCACATAGGAAGATACAAACTCAAGTCTCTTATTTCTCCTTTCTCGATTTGCTTGTCCTTTCCTACTTAAGAGAAGCTGAGAGTGAGGAAAGTGCCTTTGTTTGGATTTTCCCCATCTGTGGTTGCGTTTCTACTGGATGTTTCCTGGAATAACTCAGCTCCTCCATTTCTTCTCACTTAGAATAAATAGATAAACAGAGACAGACAAACAGATGGACAGACAGGTTACAGATCTGTAAACTACAGTAACAGAATGATACAATGATGTAGCAATAGCCACTTTTAGGTGTCAAAGTCAATAATTTTTTAATTTATTTTTTTCTTTACTTTCCTTCTATTTTCTCCTTATTTTTCTTCCTTCAGTATTTTGGGTTATTACTAACAGAGTTTTTACAGAATCTGTTCCTGCCTTTCACATTGTCTTCATAAATGCTGAGTAAGTGACCACTCTGGTCCAGTATGGTTTGTTTAGTAATGTCTCCATGCAGGTTATCTTGCATGTAAGAGTCCCTGGACTCCAGATTTTCTTCTCTCTTTCTCTCTGTCTCTGTCTCTGTATCTCTCTCTCTGTTTCTTTCTCTGTTTCTCTCTCTCTCTTTCTCTGTTTTTCTCTTTCTCTGTTTCTCTGTTTCTCTCTCTGTTTCTCTCTGTTTCTTTCTCTCTGTTTATCTCTCTCTCTGTTTCTTTCTCTCTGTTTCTCTCTCTCTGTTTCTTTCTCTCTGCTTCACCCTCTCTGTTTCTTTTTGTTTCTCTCTCTCTCTCTCTCTCTCTCTCTCTCTGTCTCTCTGTCTCTCTCTCTCTGTCTCTGTCTCTCTCTCTCTCTCTCCCTCTCTCTCTGTCTCTCTGTCTCTCTGTCTCTCTGCCTGTCTTCAAGGTTTGGGATTGAACTCTGGGCCTTTACACTGAGCTATATCTCCACACCTTTTTAATTTACTTTTTAGTTTGAAACAGGGTTTTACAAGTCCCTGAACTGTCAAGACTGGGTTTGATGTACAATACTCTTTCCTCAGCTTTCAAGAGTATTGGAATTATGTGTACTGCCATTAACAGTTACCTCTCTCCAACTAGCAGTCTGGATCTATGAAAGCCAAGAACCTTGAATACGGTACTGTTTCTTTTCCTAAACTTGAATGTTTCAACATGTTGCTTTCATCTTGCTGTTGCATATAATATTGCCTTGGATCCTCTCCCCAGCAGCCAGCCAAAGTGCAATACTGTGTGTTCTTTCAACCTCCACAAGCAATCTTAATGAAATGCATGTGCCGCTCTCCTTTGATAACTCATTCATTTTCCTGTGTTTTAATGCAGTTCAATAGTTGGAACTTTCACAGACAATGAAATTCCTTCCCTTCCTATAATGAAACTTGACATAAATTCTGTCTCCCATAACATATGTAGAATACGTAAGGCTATAAAGTAAGAAATCTCACTGCTGAGAGCACTCACAGCACAGTAGTGTTATTTTACTGCAACTTCTTAAGACCTCAGCCCTGTAGTTTGTTATAAGAGCTATATCACGTTTTTAAAGCATATTTGAAAAAGACTTAGAATGAACTTAAAATTGTCAGTGCCCTTAATTCCAGTACTTTCAAGAACAATAAGTAATATACAAGCATTAGTTTCATTAACAATTGTGTCTCATTTTCTTTCCACTCAGATTCCTTATTCCAGCATTCCTTTAGTGTCTCCTTTGCTAACATGCTGCACAAAATAACCCTGGCTTATCCCAGGTTTTCATGTTGTTATTTTCCCTGCCTTTCTACTTCCAATCAGGAAACAAACTTATCTTCTCCCACTGTGCGCCACCATATTTTCTTCTACAAGATCTTGACCTGTCTTGACTGTGATTGATATCCACATCCCCAAGGTATGCAGCACCCAGCTCAGTCAGATTTGAGTCTGTCAAGCAGGCAGGGGTGTGTGTGTGAGGCAGTTAGGAGTATGAGTGGCTGACTGGAATAATCACTGTAGATATTGCTTTCCCAGGCACTGGGGAAACCAGAAGCCCACAGAAGGGTCAGTAAAATACAGTGCGCTTCTTCCCAGAGACGTCTTCACAGGTGGTGCTGGCTGAGGTCTGCAGTCAGCCAGTTTTGGAACAAACATCCTCACAGAGAAATCCAACTCCTTGACACTCCCCAGTGTAGCTACTGTCCTTACTAGACTATGCTACATTGTCAGCTCCATATGAAATGCATCTAGAGCACAAGTAGTAATCTATGTGAAGTTTCTGTTCCCCATCTCATTTTTAAAATTATGGAACTATTAATATATTATCAAGAAGTACGATGTCATACCTCGTTTTCACAGTTTTGTAGCGTAACTAGCCAAACAATGCGCACTGTAGAAACACTCTCAAAACCCCACAGTAAAGGGAAATTCTTTTTTCCCCTCTGCATCATAGTATGTAGTATTCAGCTAAACTAAGTTGCTCCCAGGTTCTAATTGACCAATTTGCCTTTATAGATTCCTCTCTTCTTGCAAAAGTAAAGTAGTAGTGAGGGATGACTTGAAACTAATTTTCAGAGGCAGACTGAATAATTTCTCCTGGGATACATGTGTGAAGCTATGTCCCTGTAGCTAAAGTTCTCCTGAATGTTCATGAACTTCTGATAGTTGTGAGCTATGACAAAGTTATTATTATTATCGCTATTGGTTTTTTTTTATTAATGATATGTCATAATAGTTGTTGGAGCAATTAGATGAATGATCATTACAAATGGTTCTTTATTTGAGTGTAGTTCAGCAAGAGTTTTAAACCCAAATAATACATATATTCTTCTGACACAACTTTCCATCATAAAGACCTTTGAATTTTTAAAAACACAGGAAATAAAAACTGACAAAATATCTTGCAAGTAACAACTGTACGTAAATCTCAATAAACAGAAAAATATCAAAAGACTCAATAGTCAAAAGTATATAATTATTCATATTGTTAAATCAGAGTAGAAAATAAAATATAAATATTTAGGCTATGTTGCAAGTACACTGATTTATATCATTGAATATATTTTTAAAAATTTTGTCAATATATATTTTTGCAGTGCATAATGATTATATTCATCATTTAGCATTCATAGATGTATATAACCCATTTTAATCTATTTATGTTTCCATTCTCCTTTCCTCCCATTTTTCTCTCCATTTTTGAACTTCTTTCCACCTGCAAAACATCTGTTTTTCAGTTTCCTATTAACACCTTTTATTTTGTTGTTTAATTTATTTGGACCCTGGAGGTTCTCATATAAGAGAAACTATGTGATATTTAAGGTCATATGTCTGATTTATTTCACTTAACATTATGGTCTCAAGGTAGAAGACACTATGAACTATAAAAAGATAAACACATGATTGCATGGGGTATAGTTAACTCTCATTCTTTATATTATACATCTGTAAATTTTAGACTGTTATTTGTTAATAATGTTTAAAAGATGCACCTGATGTAAATATTGCTTTGTCAAATATATTCATTTAATATTTGGGTAGCTCATACTTTTGAAATTTCTTAAGATGTGAAAACACTCATAGAACAGAGTATAATAACAAAATAGCCTTGAGGTTATGCCATTCGCCCAGGGACACATAGGGCTTCAGATCCATCCATCAACTGAGTTGAGCAAGAAAACAGTTACCACACTGGCCAAAGCATCTTTCTTCAGTGTCATTAGGGAGCCATTCATTAAAAAGAACCTTTTGCAAAGAAGTCTGCAATCAAGTTTGACTTACGATGTTTTAAGAAATGCACATGGTAAAGAATATTTAGATTGTTGGCAGCCATTTTTGTTTTCTTCAAATGGTAAAAGGGAAAAAGATCATGCTATGTACTATTAATAAAGTTAATAGAAACCACAGGCTAGGTCTCACATAAAAAGTGGACCATTGCATTGTTCATATTTTAAACAAAATAATACAATTGCACTAATAAAAGTTTATTTCTTTTTTAACTTAGTTCATGTTTGTAGTACATAAAATTTATATTCCTTTTTAGCAGTTCATACACGTACATAAGATGTCTTAGTGTACTTCTAATTCCCTCTCCCTCCCTTTTCCCTTTCATTGCTGGATCTCCTTTGAGAAAAATCTAGATCCCTGCTTCTTACTGCCTGTCTTTTTCTTTTCTTTTATTTCATCTATTTTTGTTGTATGTGCACACACATCTATATATTACAGAAGATCTGAAAGAAATATATGTGTCTATTAATAGGATTTGTCACTGGATTATTGGACTTTGTAATTTTATTCATTTTTTTCTAAATGTTTTTACAAAAGAATAAGCTTTAAATGTTAATTTAAAGAAAAATATTTATTTGTTATTTGTATTTTGCATTACAATACATTCTCTTTTTTCTAGTCTCATAAATTAGTCTAAGTAAAAAAATACATGTTGTATGTACACACACACACACACACACACACATATATATATATATATGCATTCATCTATAGAAATGAATTTAACACTATAATTCCTTTTTCTTAAATACTAGGTGTCGAAATCAAGACTTTACATTTACCAGGCAGGTGCTTATGCCACTTTTGGCCTTCAAAATTACAATTACATGTCATAGATAAACTTCTTTGGAAAACAGTGCTTTTATGATATTGGTAGGGGAATTTTTCACTCTATCTGGAAAATTTGGAGACAGAAAAAGAAAAATCTCATGACTTCAAAATAATTTTTCAGTTCATTAAATTTGTTGGAATGTATAGTAAATGTGTCATCACTGTCGGAAACACTTTTGTAGAGAATATTTGTACACCGTCGGGAAGCATTTAGTGTAACGCACAGCTAGCTCTCACTGTACGCTGCTGATGAGGTTCTACTGCAAAGATAAGCCCAGATTCGGAGCAACGCCTGTCCATGAAGCGGAAGCACGCTGAGCGTCAGGTGCAGAGCAGCTTAACTACAGCGGAATGAGCTTTCCTCTGGCAATGCGACTGCAGGTTTGGAAGAGGCTGCGGAAGACGCCTCTCTCAAAGATTACCTTTGGTTCAAAGTGATGCAACCAAATTTAGTATCTTGATCTAAATTTTCTCACGTTTATATAAAAGTGATGCAACAGAATTCAGTATCTCGACTGCTTTTTTGTTACTTTCTTTTTGACTGCAGAATCCCTGTGACTGTGTATTTTGCCCGCTGCGCTTCATGCTGTTTTTCTGGTTGGTGACACAACAGGGCAAAGCAACCACAGAGCAGAATATTGATTTCTTAATGTATTTTTTTATCTTGTTAACAGCTCTGTTTGTATATGTGCTCATGGAGATACTATACATTAACATACAGTGCACAGGTGATGGCACAAAAGGATAAAAATGAACCAGATAAGGCTTATATTTTTCATTTCACATCATTCCTTTCAATCATGCAACTAAGGATCTTCAGACTCATTTTATTAATTACTTGAAAATGGCCATGGTTGGACTATTCATCTGTAGTACATATTACTTGGTACAAATCAGGGAGTGGTTAAATTTTGATTTATTTTTAAGTCTGAAATGATGGATAAAATATGGCAAATGCTGACTGAACTTAAAAATATGCATTTCTACAATGCCACATTTGTGAATAGTACATAAAATAAAATATTCATTTGGTGTTTTAGACTGCTAACAAATTCAGTTGAAAAATTTGCTCATGTGATGAGTGAACAATTAAAACTAAGATATCAAGCGCTCTAGTTGAAGGCAGTTTTACTTTGATGAATAACATTTGCATTGGTAGAAGGAACAGTTTAACTGTGCATGCTGCATCAGGTTTAATGGTGATTAACTTACTGGAGAAATAGTTCACGAAGAGAATCACAACTGTATCTATCAAAATGATAACAGAATTGTAGGCATAATTCGACTAAGTATTTGGAGTTGGTCAAAAATCAAGAAAAGTATTTTGTGAGATTCCATTGGTTAAGTAAAACTTACAATGAAGAGTTCATTATATTGTATTTCATTGCTTTAGTAAATTGTGCCCTACATTTTTTATATCAGAAAAACTGTAATAAACTAACAGGTATGTAAAAGTCTGCATATTTTTTAAAATTAGTAAGCATTTAAAAACTTCATGTAGATATTTCTTTTGTGTGTATGTGTGTCCATATTTGATCTATTCTCTTTGACCACAGATAGTAAACAATGTAAGTTAAGGAAGATGTAAAATCATAAACTGAAAAATGATCTACCCACAGTTACTCTTTGAGGGCTAATATAGATTTTTTTACACTTGTTCTTGCCAAAATGACAAATGCAGGTTACTTTTCTTTGTTCATCATGTATGTTTTCTCTGTTGAATATGAATCTTTGACTTTGCCTTCATTATACTCATCTTTTTGCTGTATGCTTTGCAATTAGAAAGTATTAAGATTTTTTTTTCCATTTACTTTATGGAGATTTATTTATTCTTAAATTGTTCTCTATTAAAATTTTCTTTTTATGTTTCATTTTGGTCTTAAACACATAGGGAATTCAACCACTTGGCTGCTTTACATAGGAAGTTGTTTCCATTCATTGTCATAGAACACTCTTTACATTCTCCCTTTACATTCTCTTACATCCATTCATGGCACTAAATACATGATGCATTAAAGTTTCAAGTATTTATCTTCCTCCCTGAGTTATGCTCTATGCTATTCATTTATTTGTCTTCACTCCAACACTGAATATATTTTATTATTTTCTTATAACTATGGATTTATGACATATCTTATCATCTTCCAGGAAAGTTTTCTTCTTCAGCTCTTATTTGTAAAGTCATTTGTAAAGGCATTGGGAAGACTACTCCAAATGGGCAGAGACAGTACCGCACCATCAGACAAGTGGAGGCAGAGACCTTCAGAGAAAGGTGTCTACATCCCGATGACGGACTGATCCTCAAATGAAGTCTCCGTTTTGATGAACATCACATCATCCCAAGTTCAGAAGGTTAATAACTACCATTTTTGGTCATTACAGGTCAAAAGGATGCTTTTATAAATAGAAACAAAATCATTGGAAGTTAAAGGTGCATTTTATACACATATGTCCTATATTCACTGTGGACTGTGTGTGCTTTCATATATATAGATGTAGATATATACATACATATATACATACATATATAAAGCTTCATATAAAACAATTAACTAGTTAATACTAGTTATCAATATCAATTTATATTGTTTAACTTGTTAATTTTTTGGTGCTGAGAACCAAGCCCCAGGCCTCTTACTTCCTAGACAAGCTTTCTACCATGGAGCCAAATCTCCAGTCTTCACTAATTTATATTTTCAAAGGATTTTCTTTACTTATTTTCTGTAATAGTATACTCTTTGTCTTTTAAAAAATACATTGCTTATAGTAGTTCAAAATATTTTGGGGAGGGGGTGTCTCATCTACCTGAAATATAAGATCTGACTTCTTTATTCTCAGTCCACATCATTCTCTGTGATGCCAATTGCCTAATACTAGTTGATAGCAAGAACTTCGTATTTCTAGATAAGACCTTCTCACCAGATTCAGACCCAGATATATAGCTGTGTAGCCTTCCAAAACCATCACATCATAATATCCCTTCCTTCAGTATTTTCTGGTTCCATGAAACGTATTTCTAATGCTAACCCTCCAGAAAACAAGATAAAATATAATTCTGGCATTGTCATTTTTCCTGTGAAATTCATCATGAAGTACTAATAATTTTGTATATAAAGTGTCTCAGCTTTATACCAACAACGTCAAACGAGTGTTCTTACCTCTCTGAAGCAATAGAAAAAATCTCTTGTTACTACTCTCACCTCTGTGAACTTGTCTTTCCTCCCATTAGTCCAGATTCTGTCTTGCAGAGAGAATAATTTTTGAAAAATATAAGCCTAAGCATTTCTCTATTTTCCAATAGTCTTACACTAGGAAACAAAATTCTTATAAAGCCCTTATTGTCCAGCCTCTCTCATCCTCTTTATACTCACTTCACATCTCTGTAGCCTCGACTTTGCATTCTGAACAATGAAAGCAGTATTGTCCATACCATTAAAATTTTTGTGAATGTAGTTCTTATGACCCAGCACAGCCAAGTGAATTCTTACGTATCTTTTGAAACACTTTCAGGAAATCATTCCTTAAACCTACACCAACAAGTCATAGAATCCTGCTATAGACTGTCACGTCTCTCTATCTGCATCATAGCATTTTCTGCAATATGAACTTAATTTTAATGGGAAAGTTAAATGTAATCTTTTTTTGTGGAAGCTAAATAGTCTACTGATATAGACAAACTCTGTGTTTTACCTGCACTGCAAATTTTGAAAAAGTTAAACTTTGAAAAAAGTAAGCTTTGAAAAATATTTAGGAAGTTAATAACTTTTATGGTGAAATCTTTATGAAAATTAGTTCTATGAACACCTGTAAATTATCCTTCAAATAATTAGAATTTGGAAAAAAAATTTGCACTGCAGTACTTCTGCTGCAGTCTTTGAGTCCAAGGCTTTAAGAAGGGGAAAAGAGCAAGTTCTTTGATATTTTCTGATGCTGGGAGTTGCACATTATTTTTCAAAGTAGTTCAGGATACATTAATATCAAACAATGTTTAACACAGGATTAGTAATCACTTGTAGATGAAGTGTATAAATATATCGGCATTAAAATGATTAAACAAAAAGCCAAATTTAGCCCACTGGAAAAAAAATCAATAGTAAAAACCAAGGATGTGATCATATTAATCAATAAATGTAGTGAAAAAGAGCAAGTGCCCTACTTTCCTTACATACATTTTCCATCTGACTTGATCACAAAGGCACATTTCCCATAATTATTACAGGAGCACGGGGCTTATGTAAAAGCTAGCTGTTCACAAAAGTTACAGGCTCTATGATAATATCATTGATGGATTAACAGAAACCTCAGCGGATGCTGTCTTGCAGATCTGAAACACCGAAAAAAGTCCCAATATACAGAAACTAATGACCTTTACTTTTATCTTCTAACTCTCACATATATTTCTACCACTAGTAAATTTTAATCCTCAATCATACGGAGAAAATGATATCAGGAAAGAGGGTAGCAGATGAGCTATTTTTGGTGGAGCTGATATTTTATGGAACCACATTAATAAAAAAATTCTAAAGTTTATGCAGAAGCTTGAGCAGCTGAGAAAGGCATTAACAGTTTGCTCAGCTAGCTGACTCATACTTGTACAAAATTATGGTCTACATTGATAAGCCAGTATTTATTTGATTTGCACTAAATCATGAAAAACCCTAGAGGAACAATCACACTAGGCGAAGGAGAACTCGAGTTTGAGTTATTTCTCTCTGAAAGGTCTAGCACTCATTGACTTTGTCAAAACTTAGAAAGATACTGGTCTTGTAGCTACAGTACTCTTGTATTCACTGCTTTGCTGTGACCAGAACAGCAGCAAATGCCATCAGCAATATGGTCTCATTTAATGCACTGTACCTGGAGTCATAAGTGGCAGATGGCAAATAGCAGCACCAATTTAGAGAAGCAAGGTGGTACCATTTATGCAATTTTGAAGAACCACAACAGTTATCATAGAGTTGACTTGTATACATGTTGTGCACAGAATTATTGAAAGTAAAATTTATGTAGTAAAGTCTCCTCTATGGGATTGGAAAGATAGTGACATAAAATCTAACAGCATGTCACAATCTCTCTAGGACTTGGATTCACAACACCTAGAAGACAAGAAGTTAAAGAACAGAAAAGGAAGAAAAGCTCTAGAAATCAAGAAAGACTCCACAGTAAAAGTATAATTCGCAACGAAACTTGGAAACCTGAAGATGATACAGAGAAATAAAAGGAAACAGGCAGAAGCATTATGAACCCCTGAGAAATTTAAGCAGAGGTAAGCTCAGGCCAGTAAGGAGGCAGTGGCCATCCTTTCCTGTGTGGTAAGACATCAGGACAATTACCTGTGATTTTCTGAATGTGTTGGGTCCAGAAATACTAGTGTCAGTTCCAGCAGACTACTTGGCAATCCCACTCCACCCCACTGCCCATATTCAAAACAGAGCTCACGGGCCTGTGCTTTCCTCATCTCTCAGTGTGATCAGGAATGGGCCTCTCCTTGGACAGGTGACACAACCTGGGAGGTGCAGACAGACAGGGCTCTGGATCCCACAGGCTGGAAAGCCAGGAAGAGACAGCACTGAAGTGGGGTGGGGTGCACAGGGGGGCAGGGACACTGTGAGCAGCTGGAACAAATAAACTATCAGGCAGCTACCATATCATGGGTTGAGCCCTGGAGCTGAAAAGGCAAGGCAGTATTCAGCACACACACACACACACACACACACACACACACACACACACAGAGTGTGGAAACAAAATGGGACTTACTAGTAAATCACTATTCTTTCCCGCATAGCTGATGGACTCCAGTGCTGTAAGCCCTGAGAGGAAACCCCTCATTAGAACACATGGTAGAATTATTAACTTACTTTTACCCTTTAATTGGATCTTTATCACACTTTTTTTCTCCTCATCTTCCATTATTTATTTTTTAAATTTCACTTCTTTAATTTTTCCTATTCATTCCCACTTATTAGTATCACTATTAAGCTTTATTCATTTTTAGATATTTTATTAACTCAAAACTATTATTGGTATCCTTTCATCTTTTTATAGGTGGTATATTTGTTGCTACATTTATTAAACTTTTATTGTGTCAATAATGAGTTTTTCTTAGTGTCAGTATCATTGCTGCATATCTCTTTTCTGTTGTAAAATGTGGTACAGTGATGCTTTCATTAATTCGTATGGTGCATCAGTATCCAGTTTGCCTTTGATTTGATTATTCTTGCTCATTTATATGCTATTGTCAGTGATAGCATAACTGTTCACATCAATTGATTGTTATTGTGTGCCAATATATGGTTTGTCTTTCTGTCAACATTATGATTAATTTCCAGAAAACTGTGTATTGAACCAATCACACTGCACCCTCCCATTCCCAAACTATGGTAGTCAGATCTTGGGACCTAGACAAAAGATTACAGCTAACCGTGCTCAGAGTTTGGTTTGTAGTCAGCAGGGGGAGCCCAAGGGTGGTTCACCACCCTCCTTGGTCATGTGTTGGCAATTGAGCACTTCATGGGTAGAAGCACTAGCTCAGAACCCTGCATGAAACATACATGGGACTGCCCGGGAATTGGTGTTTCCTGTTCAAGAAATTGTACTGTGATAATTTAGTTGTTTCTTTTATCTCTCCTTTTCTCTTTCTTTTGTTTTAGATTTTTCTTTTGTTTTCTTTCTTATTGCCTTATTCTTCTCCTGCTTCTGTTCCTCTTCTCTCTTCCATCTGTCACACATACACACATAGTTATATAGTTTGTATATATGTAAATAAGAATAAGCAATAATCAGTACTTTAATTCAAACTGCATCTTCAATGGGCAAATAGAGAAGCACCTACCAAAATTTTGAACAGAGGATCGTACCATAAACTAATTATTAGTATATTCACAGATTCCAGTGCATTCACAGGTACTACTCATCTCCAGCTGTACTTCCTCCTCTCTGCAGTACTTCTACAACTCCTACAGATATTCTTTCAACATCTTCAATACTAGCCATCTACTCTAGCTATAAAAGTAATTCTAAGCATCAGATCTTTTTTTTTATCTATCAACATTTCTCTTTTCTTTCTCTTCTATGTTACTGTCTTCCTTTTTGCTGTTCGCTTTTTCTTCCTCTTTCCCTCCACGCACCAATCTATCTGTTAGTAGAGCATGTTACACTATGTATGGAATGCTCATAAGTGTGAAATTAGCAACACAAATTTTAACATACATGACGCATATATAGAAAGACATATTGATGGAAACAGATCCTGTAGGGACCGTCTCTTTGTAATAAGTGGTCACATATGATTCTACCAAACTAAACAAATTGAGGAAGTAGATAAATACGAAATCATAAAATCATGATCTCATTATTAGAATGTGCATGCTAAAGAGATCTCTATACTAGGATGTCCGTGTTTCTACTATGATTGCTCTTTAACGCGAGAACAAAGAAAAAAGGTAGAAACATGAGAAATTAAACAAATGATGTCAAAACTTCCCACTCACCAAATACTGATCAATAGGCATTAATAAGAAAAATTGAAAAATAAAATGGCTGAAGTTTACAAAATGACCTCAGAAAATGAGATTGATAATGTGTTCTTGAAAGGTAAAGATGATATAACTAAGAAGATAGTGACTTAAACAAAATTGTAATTGAATTTAAAGAAGACACAGATCTAAAAACAGCTAAGCTAGACAAAATAAAACGGAACATGAATAATCAGTTTAGCAAAGAATTAGTGTCCATGATTCATGTATGGACCAAATAGAAAACTAGGAGAAAAAAATTCTTTCGAAAGGAGTAATTAAACAGTTTTCAGCAATAATTCTCAATGTTGATGGTCTCAACTCTCCACGCTAAAGGCATAGATTGGCATATTGGACTGAAAACAAAACCTAACATTATTCATACAAGAAATAATTAGTTTGAAAAGGAATTCAGAGTTTAAAAATCAAAGGACAAAACACAACACTCCATGCAAAAAAAGCTGAAAGACAAGCATCAATAATATTTAGACTAAGTGCACTTCAAGTCAGAATTGATTAAGAAAGGCAAAGGTGATCACTACATATTGATTAAGTGAAAAATTCAACAGAAAGAGATATCAATAATAAATACACATGGACAAAATATCAGTATATGCAGCTTCCTAAAACCAAAACTACTGGACATAAAACATCAGATAAGCATAAACATAATTATGGTGGGGAATCTCATCCCCCAAATTTCATAAAGTATAGATCACCTATACAAAAAATCAGCAAGTAAATATTAATGATAAAATTAATATCAAACAAATGGTTTTAAGGGAAATTTATGAATTATTCTACTCAACAATAGAATACACGTTCATCTCAATGTCACATGAAATTTTCTCCAAAATAGGCCATGCACTAATCCATAATGCATGCTAAAATAAAAGCAACAATATCAAAATGATCACATGCACATTTCAAGATCGTAGTACAGTAAAATTAGAAATCAATGATAAAATAAGTCACAAAATACGCAGCTATGTGAATAGTAAATAATACACTTTTGAATAATCACTTAGTCACGTAAGAAATCAAGGAAAGAATTAGTTCCTAGAATCAAATGACAATGCCAGTAAAACATAGCAGAGCCTACGAGACAAAATGAAAATAATCTGAAGCAGAAAGTTGATACCTATGAACGACCACATCAAAAGAGAATGAGCCTAAATAACCTAATGATGTACTTTTTGTCCAGGCAAAACATGCACAATCTAAATCCAAATCTATTACATGTTAATAAATTATAAATGTCAGAGTGAAAAGTAATGAAATGAAGAGTAAAAACATAATACAAGGAATCAGTGAATTAAAGAGCTTGTTCCTTAAAGAAAATAAACAAAAAGGAGAAACCTTAGTCAAACTTTAAAAAGAAAGAAAAAAAAAGACTTCAGTCATTCAAAATAGAAATGAAAAAGCCAGCTGAAAACTGCCAAAACTTGAGGACTTTTTAGACCTACTTTGGAACTACTTTGAAAACCTGTCCTCTAATAAATAGCAAAATCTAGAAAAAATGGATGAATTACGAGACACACGTAAATTAACGAGCTGAACATGTATGTAAAAACTCTGAACAGCGCAGTAGTAGAAGGGAACAAAAATGAGGCAGTAACAAAAATGCATAAAGCCAAGGTCTAATGGATTGCCACTGAGTTCTAAAAGGACTTTGGGGATGACGTAACACTAATATGCTCAAAGTCTTGATGAAACTGGAAGTAAAGCAGTTTGGCCAAACATTCAGATAGATGCTAGCATTACCTTGATTGGAAAACCAGGGGAGGACCAAAATAAAAAAGGAAATTATAAGACAGTCTCTCTATTTAATATGTATTCCAAAATCTTCAAGGTGATATTGGCAGACTGAAATGAGGGAATTGTTAAAAGATCAAACTTGCTGACTAAATAGACTTTATCCTAGTGATACAAGGATGGTTCAACATGCACAAATCTACAAACAGAATACATCCAATAAACGTAGCATCAAAAATCATGAGATTACCCCAGTGTAGAAAATGACTTTAACAAAATTGAACATTCATTCATAATAAATCTGAAGAAAATAGGTAGATAAGAACCTTGTTCAATATTGAATTAAAGTAATTTATGACATACCTCCCTCCAGTATCACATGAAATGGAGAAAAAAATGAAGCTTTTCCTCTAAAACCAGAACAAAGAAAGATAGCCACCATTCCCACACCTATTTAATACCATAGTTAAAACATTAGTCAGGGAAAACAGATAAATGACGCGATCTTTTACACAGAAGATTAAAAATGTGCTACCAAAAAACTCCTAGAAATGATAATCAAATTCAGCAAGAAAGGAAATGAAATCAACATATAAAAACAATTGTTTTCCTGTACACCAAATCAAAGCCATTGAGAAGTTAATTAGGAAAATAATATTATTCACAATAATTTAAAGGAAAATTAAGTATTTATAAATAAACCTATGAAGGAAGTGAAAGAGCTCTGTAATGAAAAGTATAATTCTCTGAAAAAAGGAGATCAAAAGGACATCAGTAAGCAGATATTCACTGTTTCTTGATAGACAGAGCCAGCATTAGCCATGCAAACCAAAATGATACACAGATTTAATGCAACCCCAATCAAATACCAAACACGTTCTTCATAGAACTACAAAGAAATCCTAACGTTATTCAGAATCAGAAAAAAATCTAGAGTGCCAAAGCAAAACTAGGCAAAAGCAAAGCAGGAGATATCACAATCCTGGGTTTTAATTTTTATTACAAAGTTATAGTGATTAAAAAAAAAACAGCAGCATGGTTCTGTCCCAAAACAGACATGCAGTTCAGTGAAATAGACTAGAGGATACCAGAACAACCTGCGTCAGGCTCTGCCAGTGATCTCTGCAAACAGAACCAATAAACTGTGCTGGGAAAACTCGTTATACACAGATGGAAGGTCGTAAGCCACCATTTACTAAACTAAAATCAAAATTGAACAAATCCTAAATATTAAAATAGAAACAAT
Organism: Dolichotis patagonum; assembly: GCA_004027295.1. Taxonomy (NCBI): domain Eukaryota; kingdom Metazoa; phylum Chordata; class Mammalia; order Rodentia; family Caviidae; genus Dolichotis; species Dolichotis patagonum. The sequence goes on along the minus strand of PVJX010022095.1, from coordinate 998 downwards.
CTGTTGGAAAATAAAATAGACAAAACTCTTGAAGATGTAGTCACAGGTAAAGACTTGCAGGACAAAACTCCAATCACACAAGAAATAACACCAAAAATTAACTAATGAGATTATATTAAATTGAATATCATTTGCACAGCAAAGGAAAAAACCAACATATTGAAAAGACCATATATAGAATGGGAAAATATTTTCCAATTATTACTCAGAGAACTAGAATCCAGAATATAATAAGAAAAAAAATTGCATCATTTGAAAATAAAAGACACAGTCAAAATTGGAAAATTGAAATGAATACTACAAATGATCAATAAATATATGAAAAATGTTCCACATCTCTGTCTGTTAGAAAAATAGGATAAATTAAAACAATACCAAGGCTCCATCTTATTCCTGAAAGGATGAAGTAAATACATAAAACAAGTGCTTAAAAAACAGCAAATGCAAATGTAATGATATATACTTATTCCTATTAGGAATCTTATTCCTGAATGGATGAAGGAAATACATAAAACAAGTGCTTAAAAATAGCAAATGAAAATTTAATGATATATACAACACAACCCATAATAGATAGGTTTAGAAAGTGTTCTATATGTCTGCTGAAGAACTAATGCACAAAAAATGTGATCTTGCTCTTTGGGACCCGAAAGTCTCAGACCCGTAGAGTGGCCTGGGCTGTTTGGATCAAAAGTCTGCGCAGACTTGCATCTCGGCACAACTCTTTGGGACTGGTAGGCCCACCCTTTATCCGCAAGGAACTGCCTGGAGATCAGCATCTGGGCCGGGTCTGTTTGGGCTTGTAGCCCCGCCCTTCACCCCCAGGAAGTCTCCCAGAAAGCAGCATCTCGGCCTGTCTCTTTGGGACCCGAAACTCTCGGACCAGCAGAGTGGCCCGGGCTGTTTGGATTGGGCATAGTGTGGAGACTGGCATCTTGGCCAGGTCTGTTTGGGACCGGGAACTTTTCAGAAACCAACATTCTGGCCTGACTCCTTGG
>PVJX010022094.1:0-31061 GCA_004027295.1 Dolichotis patagonum | reverse complement strand
TTCAGGCTCTTGGCTCCCTAAATTGTAAGGCGGATGCTGGGCCTGCGTAACTGGAGCCCACGGAAAAGCAGTCCTTTGTCCTAGGGAGTGGGAAAGATCTCCAGGGTGGTTAGTCCCCCAGCTCGACCTCTGCTTCTCAAACTGAGCATGCTGTACTAAGGCAGTGGAGCTTCTGGGACTAGGTCCAGTGTACCAGTAGCTAGCCAGAAGCTTGATTTCCTGGGGCCCAGGTCGCCAACTCTCCACGAGCCCACCTTGGGGCCCAATCTGTGTTTCTGTATTGAAAGATTTTATCTAAAAAAACTATTAATATCAAAATAACTAAGTAATTCAGGATCTCAATCATATCCCAGTAAAATTTTAACATTTCTTGATATGATTCAAAAGAATAATTTGTCCAACAAGTAGAATTCAAAGTGGGCTCATCCCACAATATGTGAAAGTGCATTAAGACTCTGGAATAGTTGAAATACTGTACTGTGATACTGGTACAGAAAAAGAAATACATCAGTGGCAGGTAACATGATAAAATGGAATGGAATGAGATGAGGCAGGGGGCTTGGGAGAGAAATAGATTCAGAATTGTGAAAGAAAGGACTCCATGTCTGGACCTAAGACGCTGCAAGGAGAATGCTATGTGTTTGTTAAGTGGTTTATACTAGATCCCTTAGCTGATCACTGGTGAGAAGAATGGGACTGCCATGATCAGTGCAGACCAATCAGGCTATCCTTCTGGGAAGGGGCCAGGCTAAGTTTCTCTATCCAAAGGGCTGCAAGAATATGGGGTTGCTATGCCCACAAAGTCAGGATTAGATGGGAAGGAACTGAACTGTGTGGGCAACCAACTGGCTACTGTTGCACAAAGGTTGGATTAAATGCTTACTAAATCATGATAGAATAACTAAAACTTTAGATCTTTTCTCTTCCTCTCTGCCCTGGATCAGAGGTGCCTGGTAGAGGCTGAGGACTCAGCAAGTAAGACTAGGTCACCTCCACCAAGTTGTTCATTTAGGTTGTGTAGTGGATTAACAATTTATAAATTGTGTCCTGTATGTAGTTGCTTTGTAATATTATAAATTCTGTGTCCTGTATGTAGTTGTTCTCCTTATAACTCCTGACTACAACAGTGACCATTATAAATAATACTATAAATTGTGTCCTGTATGTAATAATTTCCTTGCAACCCCTGACTACAACAAGTTGGCTCCTATTGGTAGATTCTTGACTTCTTGGACCTTTCATCTTTTTCTTTTCCTTCACTTCTTTCCAAGCCTCTCTCATAAGATTGCTCTTTTCTACAATAAGCACCATTAGATTTGCATTCTGTGATTCTAAGACACCCTTCCATACCCCATCTGCTGGAATTTGACTACAGAATCACCTTCCACAAGGAGCCTCTGGGAGAATCCTGACTTTTATTGCTGTGTTGACTCAATTGTGTATTGTACCAGCCCTGAAGCACTTGTCTCCTTATTTCCTGAACTCCTTATCCTCATTTTGACACCTTTCAGCAGGAAGGTAGAACTGCAACTTAGATTTTCCACTTTCTACATGCACATTCTGTTTTGTTATTTGGTCATGAATGCTGTGAATTTCTCTGTTACTTTTGAATGTATGTAATGCCGTATAACTTTTCTAAATTCACTAAAATTGATCCAGGTTTCCCTTTAACAAAACTGACAAGGAAGTCTACCTGGGTCTCCATGGAGTTCTCCCTCCTGCAATCTGTGGAGCTCTACGCAGTCACGGCTTCCAAGTGGCCTTGACCTTCACACTTGTTGATAACCAGCTGGAGTGCTCATTGTCAAACCACAGGTTCTTCATGCCCTGTGCCTTCCTGCCCTGCCTCCCAGGATGTGGCCATGGAGCCGGTCCTAAGAATTTGCTCTGGAAATGAGTATGTTTCACCAAAGGACCACAGACTTCTAAGCCTTCTGGCAGCCTTACGAATGCAGCCCTTCCTCCAGTACCAGCTGCCCTGGCCTGAACTTTGTCTCTCTTTCATCTCCTCTTTCATCTTTTTCTCCTCCCTTATCATCTCTCTTCAAATAAATTAGAATAAATATTAGCCCCCTTTGCTGATGCCAGAAGTGGGAAAAGACATCCTAAAATTACTTTTTTTCTGTTATTAACCAAGTTAATTTTAGTAGTCTAGAGAAAAACTTGAGGGAAGTTTGTCCACAGAATCCCAAGATACTAGAGTTTAAGGCACCAGGGAGACCTTCAGACCCATTCCTGCTCTTGCCACTCTGTCCTAGGGTAGTGGAATGAGGTCACTTATGGACACAAGGTCATCGTACAGTTGCTACAGGATACACAGGGGCTGTGAATCTGTCCTGTTGCTAGGTGCAGCCTGGGGACAGCAGCAGGGTGATGGGATACTCACCCTTTCTCAACACTCACCTTCATATTCACTGTGCTTGTATACTGGGAGAAGAGCTGTGGTGTTTGTAGTTTAACATTAGTTTAAAATTGCCTGTAAAACATCAAATGCTTGCTAAGGTAAGTGTCACTAAGCAGTCATATGAATGCCATCTTAAAGAAAAGGTAATTGTTATCCTTGAAATTTCACTGAAGAGAATGAGAACTATTACTGAATGTTTTCAATAAATCATTTATTGACATATTAGAAGGTTTCTTACAAGGACTTTGACACATCTTCAGGTGTACCTTCGGCTTAAGACTGGGACAGGGCATTGTGGAGGGCTGGGCAGCAGCACAGGGCACATGGGGCTGAGGCAACGATACATAGGGAGGAGCTCTGGGCCCGCATGTGTGTGACTGGCCCTGCATGAAGTTCCAAAAGAATCTACAAGGGTTGGTGGGTTTCTTTAAGGCTTTGGAAGATCTAGAAATTAAACCAAAGTACCAGACTTTACACATTAGACTCACATTCTGGATTATATTTTAATAAACAGTCTAGAGGATCTTAAATGGGGCAGATTATTGAAACTATAGTTTACAGCTAACTTATATAGTGACTCTAGGATTCCAAAACAAAAAAGCTAACCTCTGATCTAGAAAGCATGTTTGAATCTAAAATTTCTTGTGAGGTTCATTGATGTGTACAAAATCACTTATTTATGCCTAAGTCATGACAAGATATGTTGGCTTTTGTACTAGTGTGGAACAAGCCTAAGTCAGCTAATGCATTGTCAAGCAGTGATGGAGAGGGGTCCACCCTGGTGCCTGCCAGAGGAAGGCTGGTGGGAAGGTCATGCCGAGATGCAGGAAAGATACTGACTCTGCCTTTTCTGTTCGATGGACCAGCCACCCTGACAAAGTGGCTCCCCATGCCTGGTGCTTTTCCTGAACTTATCACTACAAATGCACCCAGCTCTACTGCAGACAAATCAGCTTTCCAAGTCTTGGATTCTATGCAAAATACTCCTATGAAAGGTCTTCCTAACCCCATGTCAGGGTAGTTTTAACTGGCACTCACAATAGCTGGAAAAATACTTAAAATGTGCCATGTGTATACGTGTATGTGTGTGTGTGTGTGTGTGTGTGTGTGTGTGTGTGTGTACTGAACTCCTAGAAGCAATGGTTGTACAATTTTTTTCTTTAATATTGGAAACTGCTTCTTTACCTATAATCAGGTTACCCTGGTAAGAACTGCTAACAACTGAGTGGTTCTGGAAATGAGGTGGGGGTCCACACCAAGCCAAATTCTTGAACTGTAAATCTTTACCACTTGGTGTGCTTTTCTCCTCATTTTCTGCCTATCCTACAAAGTACATACACCTTAAGTGCTTGTGTTGTGTCTGCCTTCCAAGAGTCTTGAAGGATACATGTCCAGTTGGCTCTGTGGTTCTTGGCACATTTCCAGTACTTACACAGCTGCTCGCTAGGGCACAGTGACCTGCCAAGGTGATGCTGCTCTCAGGAGGCACCTGGTCAGCTCTGGGGAGGTTTTGGTTATCACACTGAGGAGCAAGGTGCAGCTGCAATCTGTGAGGCTGTTAAACACCTCATGATGCACAGAACACATTTCCTCACCCCAGCAAAGGCAGCCAGTACGGTAAGGCAGCCAGGCAGATAAGAGTACGTATGTAACAGAAAGAGTATGTATGAATCCCCAAAATAAGCACTTTGTAACTGTCAATAATGTTTTTGTTGGGATTATTTAGGTACATTTCTAGGAAATGCCCTTATAGAATTGGCATGATATGCAGAACTTAAATGGCAGGATGTTTTACTTTACAAATGAGTTTAGGATCAGGATTTACAGAACTTGTGGAATCTCAGGGGATACTGGGACCTATCAATTGGACTTTATTCCATTGTGTGCATCATTTATGAACTGAGATTTTGAGGCTTCAGAGGTTTCAAGAAATAAATTTAAATTAGTCACACTTTATCCAGTGATGTCTTCCTGTGCCTGGCACAAAAGCACTTTAATACACCCTGCCGCTTCATTCTTACCAGAACCTTGCAAAGCAAACAACACTGGTCCCATTTTACAGATGAGAGAACAGAAGCTCAAGATGAGGAGCTACTTTCTCAGGGTCACTCTGTAGTAAATGATAAGACTGGGGTACAAACCCAAGCCTGTCAGATTCCAAGCCTCTGCTCTTCCATCTGCAAGGGTCCATCCCTAGGAACAGCTGGACTTTTCAGCCATGAAACAAGTGCACCTTAGCTATATGAGAGGAGAAATACATGGGAAGAAAATGAGAATATTTGCATCTAATTTAGCAAGAGCGCTAAATTTCTGCTTCTTTCTTTGGATTTCTTCAAAGTGTTTAAAGGGTTCTACAGATTGTTTCTATAAAACTCTCATCACCCAGGTAACTCAGGCAGAGGAGAAACCAGGTGTAACTTGAATTACTCAGATCTCAGAAAGGAAAATCACAATGTGCATCTCCTCACATATTCAGGCCACAGTTCCATTGTGAGGAGCATCTGTGTAGAGCCTGAGTCGCCCATCGCTCTGGCGGGTCCCATCAAGTTCTCTCAAGCCTAACTGGGAAGAGTGTTTTGGTCCTATGGATTACATGGTGTTCAAATCTGTGTTAGTCAACTTTGACTTCCACACAGGGCCTATGCTAGACCAGGAACTGGGGAAAGTTTTCTTCCAGGACCAGACTCCTCCCTGTGGTTGGAAAAGGGCTCACAGAGGGATGTGGGGACTTTGGCACACACCGTGCTGGCATGTGAGCAAAGCCTGTTTCAGGAGAGCTGAAGGACCTTGGCCATGCTAGGTGGTGCCCACGACCTAACAAAAGATAGTGCTACAGGCCAGACACTCTCTGTTGGGAGAATTCTGCTTCTGCTGCACCAGATGAAACCACATATAGCAGCTTAGGGGTTGGTTTCAAGGTTTTGCATATTCCAAAGAATGTCAAAGCCATATTTCCTTTTTTAGGCACTTTACAGATGACCAGTGACATCCTTCAAATGACATCTTGTGATCTAAATGTGTGTTTTCTGTTTGTTGTATAGAAAATAACTGGTGTCCACAACTTCAGTCATTGGGCTTGCTGTGTGACCTCCAAACTGCAAGGATTCTATTCTTTCAGAGAACTTTTTTCTTGTAATTTTCTCTAAAACCTAATTTTCCTGAGCTCTTTTCAAGTAGGCCTATAAGTCCTAGAGATTATTTCAGGAGTAAATTCCCTGAAATAATCCCAAATTCCCTGAAATAATCCCCTTTTATTTCAGAAGCAAGGCAGCATCCCGTCTCCATATCCTTAGATGTGGCTGCACCAACCTCAGGGAATGGTCAGGATGTAGAGACCCTGCATGGCTGTGTGTAAGTCTGGATTTACGGTCCCTTCCATGAACTAAACAGACTTGGAGGAAAAACTATTCTAAAAGGTGCTAGGTCATGATTTCTCCAAAGCCAGATAGCTGCTTCATCTGCTCAATTTGCATGGAATGCCTTCGGAGGAGCTTCTTTGTACCTCTCAAATCAGATCTCTTTGGTGAGCTTGGAGCAACGGGAGCCATAGATTTTAAGCCACTAGAGAGTGGGGAAGAAGGTTTGCCACTAGGTCTAATATCTGGGATTGGTGGGTTCAGATTCACATTTAAGGGAGGAAGGAAGCCAGGCCTGGTGTGAGCAATGTGGTCTAGGAGCAGAGTCCCAGAACCTCGTCTTTCTAGAAGGTGTGGTGGGCGGCGCCCTGAGCTGGGGGAGGAACTGGGCACAGCCTCTACGGACTCCCGGGAGCCCTGGAAGAGGGACATGAGGGAACCATTGAGCTTCTTTCTATCTGAGGGGCCTTTGCCTGACTCGAGGGGAACAGGGTTGGCCAGGTCAGGCCCCGGCAGCAAGTCTAGGTTGTAGAGGTCATTTTCCAGTCGTTTGAGGGATGCTGGCTCTTTGAGAGAGGAGGGTCCTGATACATTCACACTACCCCTGTCTTGGTCAACAGGGAGGGTTCCCCTCCGAGCCAGGCGAGGGTGAGTAGCAGAGCCTTTCCAGGAGGCTGGTGCTGAGGGTGCTGCAACCTTCAGAATCTGCTCCGTGACAATGGGGAACAGGTCTTTACCATCAATGCTGTTCGTTCTGGACAAGGGCCCCCTCTTCGGAAAAGATACATCACCTAGGTTCCTTATGACCTCACTGTCTGTGCTCGCACCCTGCATTTCATCCTGATGCATGGAGGTGGCCAGCACGGAGGGTGCAATCAGGCCCCAGGGCTCAGACTGCAGCCTCTTCAGCTGGGGCAATCTGGCCCTCCGGAGAGTACCAAGTTTCCTACTGGGTGATCCAGGCTCAGTAAGAATCTTTGTGGCATTACTGCCACTTGGATGTCCTGTTTGGAGGCTGAAGAAGTCATCTTCCTTCTCACTGGGTGAAGCCTTTAGCTCGGTGTTGCAGGGGCAGGCAGACAGGGGAGGCGACTGTCTCTCATCCACTTTGGGTGAAGGAGGGACATTTAGATACTGTTTGGTGGTTTTGGTGCCTGAAGAGGATTTATCTGTTGTTATGATAATTACTTCCTTCCCTTTGGCTTTGCAGGCCTCGAGGAGATGTTTCAGCGCATCCTTGTCATCTGCATTTATTGCATAAACTAGAGCAGAGGCCCCGGTGCGATCCTCGAGGCTGGGGTCTGCTCCATTCTCCAGCAATAAGGAGACCACTTCTCCCCCAGCCCTCCTGATGCAGGCATGGATGAGCGCAGTCTTTCCAGACTTATCCTGGATGTTAGGGTCTGCCCTGTTGTCCAGCAGGTACTTCACCATCTTGGACTTGCTGATGCTCTGCTGGTCCACATGCTTTGTGATGCACGCCACCATCAGAGCAGTTTCACCTTTGTCATTGCTCTCATTGATGTAAGCACCACCTTCTAGCAGCAGCCTGGTCAGCCGGAGCCGCCCGAGCCACACAGCCTTCAGCAGAGAGTTTCCATCAGTTCTCAATTCAGTGTCGTCATCCATCATGCTAGCTGCAGTAGGGTTTCCAAGCCAGAGAGACAAGCAGACCTAGCAAGAGAAGAGGCAAGGAGTGTTATGCATTCTCTCACTGTCTCTCAGCATGACTGTTGCAGGGCCTGGTACAGTCAGAGCCCAGCCTAGTCCCAAACTATGTTACCTCTGCTAAGTTATCCAACACAGGAGTCCCCGCATCAGAGAGTGTGTGTGTGTGTGTGTGTGTGTGTGTGTGTGTGTTGGAGGTGGTTGGTAGTTGCTTACTTCATAGAACCATTGTGAAGATTTCATGACATGGTACAAAACATTTAACTTCTCTCATTGTAATACTTTTCATTTCTTAGAAGTCCTAGCTAGCACTGCTGAGTTCAAATCTTATGCATCCATAAGTTTCCAGACCTCCAAGCTCAGGAGACCTGAAACAAGAACTCCAAGGACTAACTCATGAAAAAGAATGTCCATTTAAAATGTGCTTCTTTCCAACCCAACCTTCCTCCCTGGCCTCACCTTTCCAACATCATCTCCTACATCTCCAGGCCTCATATTCTACCTACTTTGAAATCAATCTTATTATTTCTCAAAGGCACCACTTTCTCTCCTGTTGACACTGCTTATGTTTCTAATTATAAGGTCTTCCTGCTCTTCTTTAATTATTCATCATCCTTTAAGCTGTGCCTCAAGTGTTATTTCCTTTGTAATCAAGAGGAAAATCTTTCAAGATCCAAGAGGGAGACTGAGTAAAATTACAGTGACTCATCTCCAGACTATATAAAGACCACCTACAAATCACTTCCTTCAAAAGAGGATATACAAATGATCAATAGGCACATAAAAAGGTATTTAGCCTCATTACTACTCAAGGAAAATCAAATTAAAGTACAACAAGATGCTGTTTCATTCTTTCCAGGATGGCTAGAATTAGGCAGAATGACAGCACTAAGGATATGAGGTTGGGAGGCAGAAAGAACCACCTGGAAGTGTGAATAGGACCAAAGTAAAACCAAGGGCCCAGTTACTTCACGCTCAGATTTGTACCTGTGGTTGATTGTAAAACATGGCCACAAATCTTTCCATGCTAGGGTATATATGTGATGAGTTGGTCCTGTGACTTGCTTTGATAAGTGTAGTTAGGCAAAAGTAACTTTGTGGGACTTTGGGGGCAAAGCTTTGGAAGGCCTTGTAACTTACAGCTTGCTCCATGGCATCCAGCTGCAAGGTCAGAAAGCCTGGATTACCCCCAATATCTAGCTTGCTGTCAGAATGCACAGAGACTGTTCCAGACTGTCCAGCCCTAACCAGCCCCCGGATGACCTCAGCTGAGTGAATCAAGCGAGGCAAGCATAAGAAACATTCAGAACCTGGCCTGGTGAACATAAACATCTGTTTTTTTAAACCATTCATGGTATGGGGGTGGGGGACACTTCAAGGTAACAGATCACTAATGAACAGGTATAGCAAAAGACATAGGCAGCATTATTCACAAAAGGCACACTGGGGGAGACCCATGTCATATTCCTGTGAGCCTTGCTGCTTTGCAGCTTCTCTGCTGGAGAACTGATCTTGTTAGTCATCTGAGTTGGCCCCTCCCAGAAACTCTGACCTACAAAGATAGGTCTTTTCTCCCTTAGTACAGTAGCATAATGAAAAAGATGGAAGAGGAAAGGAGAAGAAATGTGGGAAGGAAGAGAGACACAGAGATAATCAGATTCCTTTTATGCCGTGTGGGGTGCACATTACACACCTCTCACTTCAAAGTAGAGACAGGGAGGAAATGAAGGCAAGAAAGATGGTATCCAGAGCATCATTTAAAATCAATGTCCTTGTCCCTAATCTGCCCTAGTCATCCCCCAGTGCCTAGGGAGGGGGCAGGGTGAGGACAGGGCATCCTAACCCTTCTCTGTGGCTGGGAAGGTGGAGCGCACCACAGGCATAGCTTTCCTCACACTCGGTGCTCTGTTTCAGAGGCCTCACCTGAAGTCTCTTAAACAATGACAGCACAAGACAGAGGACAGAGTCACATCCTGAACTCACTCTCGCAGTCCAGATAAAGCATGTTGGTTGGGCTACCATTAGCTGCAGGCATGCTGCATTCAGCTCCCACTTTTCACTTCAAGAGTGCTGATTTTACAAGGCTTCAGTGTACCTGGCAGGTAACCATAGCCTTACACAAATGCAGGCAGCATCCCCAAATAGCAAACCTCATCCACTTCCCCCTTTTTGTGTGTTGTCTGTCTTGCTTTCTTCTTTGCTAAGTAGGCTTAGCAAAAGCCAAACCTCTCCACAGCTCCAGGGTCTGGTCACTGCTGCAGGGTTGGGGGGGGCAGAGGCCCATGCCCAGGTTCCCTGGACCTGGCCTGGCTTCTCTCACGGCTGCATGGGGAGGCTGGTGGGAGGAGGCCCAGCCTTGGGGGAGTTGACACTGTTGTGTAAAGGCTCCCTGCAGAGGTGGTGGGTGGGGAGGAGACAAATCCTTCTCTCTCTGCTACGTTTCGTGCACCCTCCACAGACCGAGCTACCGTGCCATGCCCGGGTCCTGAATCGTGGATAGCTCTGAAAGCTCCCTTCGTGTCTGCCCTTCCTTCTTTCTTGCCACAGGTTTTGTCCTTTTCATTCTTAACCCTCAGAGTTTTATGGCCCAATGAAGTGCTAACACAGTTGGTTTTGCCTCAGCTTGCTTGGTCACAGCCTCCCGCCACAGGCTGGAATTAACACAATGGTAATGTGCTGGCTGGATAAACATGGGCAAATTTCTCAGCCTGTCTTGTACCAGTTTACTCACCTGTGAAATGGGAATAATCATAATACACAAACAGTACACTCACGGAATGCTATAAGAATTACACAACCTCTGTGAAGCATTCAGCACAGGGCCCTCTGTAAGCACTTTATGAATGAATGCTGGATGGCTGGGTGAATTTGGATACATCTCCCAATACCCAGAAGGTCGCACCGTTCAGTGGCCGCGTTCGCAGGACTCCGGGAGATGGATCGAGGGTTTTACTCCGCCTCTTCCTTCTGCAGTAGGAAGCTGTCAGAAGCAGATCAAAAGCTGAACGCCACAGCTGCCTCAGGAGCCCTTCCTCCAGGCCCACAGGCGCGGGCCGGGAGCTATCCGCGGTGCTGACGCGGCAAGGCCGGATCTCGCCGCGGAAGGGGTGGGCGAGGCTGGCGGTAAATTCTCCGACCACTGCCCAGACTTGCTCAGAGGCACGCTCCACAACCCTGCATAGACTGTCAGGATCACAAGCTCTCACCACCCATCCTGGATTTCTACAAAGCTCGGACTGGTGCCCGCCCGTCCCCGCAGATCCCAGGCGCCCGTCACCGGCCCTGCGGAACCACTTCCCACAGACTCAGCCCACGCGTTAGCGTCAAGCAGAAAATGATCGCGCCTTCCCCGGGGCTCCCGCCGTTTCCGGGACGCAGCTGCTCCCCCAGCCGGCCCTCGCACGTCGCCTGCGCCCTGGACCCGCGGGCCAGAGCCAGACACTGCCCTCCCCAGCTGCCTGTGCGGGGGGGCCCGCGGGTCCGAGCCGAACCCCCACCATGGCCGCGCAGACCCGGAATGCGCTTACCTGGCCGGGCTGCTCTCCACGCGGGACCGCCCGGATCCCTGCTGCCGGGCCGCATCACCTCCGAGCTGGGTCAGGGGGCGCCCCGCACCTCCCGAGGCGCGGCTGCGTCCCCTGGACTGGTCCTGCCGAGCTCGTCCAGAGCTTGGTCAAGGTCCATGGATGGAACCTCTGCGTCAGTCCTTCTGAGCCTCTCTACTCCTTCAAGTTGCACTGCGAGCGGGCTGGGGGCGGGGCGGGAATTTTTTCCTTTTTCCTCCTTTTTTTTTTCTTTTGACAGAAACATGAAGGGGATCGGATTCTCGCTCCCAGCTGCGCCGTCGCCAGCGGCCTCTTGCGCGGCCTGCTGCGGCCGGCGGCGCCCACGTTTCCAGCCCTCGCGGGCGTGGGCGTAGCGCGGGCGTGGGCGCCGGCGGGGCGGGGCTGCGGGTCCGGTCCAGAGAGGCGGGGACCGCCCCCAAATCTGGCCGCAGGGCTCAGCCTGGGGCAGAGACTTGAATTTGTGTGTGTTCCTTGGATGGCACTAGGATCTCAGGACCGCGTCCCGATGTGGAAGGAAAGGAACAAGAGCGGCCAGCGAGGGAGGTCCTCGCAGATTAGGGGCGATCGGTAATGAGCTGGGTTCCCTGGCTCCTCCGAACGGCTTTCCCTCTCCTCTTCGACCCACTGCCTGCAGCTCCCGGGGAGTAATTTTCGCTACCCTTTTACGGAACGAATTCACCGCTGCAGTGTACTGATTTCTAGCGCGCCCCACTCACACGCAAGGGGTTTCTTTAGGGCCCCTCCTCGCCTCCGCCCACGTTTCCAAAGGTGACCTGAGCTTGTATCTAGTATAGCAATACATATTGGCTCTACTTGTCTTACCAAAAACGTGTCCTACTTTTTCTTGAGTCAATTAGTAACTTATATTTTCCTAGAAAATTTGTCCATTCCTTTTACATTTCCAAATGCACAGGCACGACGTTGCAAATAGCGTTGCCTTATAATTTTCTACCTCTGAAACTGTTCCATGCCCTTTTGCATTCCTGATTTTATCTGTGCCCCCGCCTTTGTTTTACCAATTCACTGGAGGGCTCTCAGTTTTATATCTTTCGAAAGCATAAGTATTGCTTTATAATGTGCCTTTACATCACATGGATGCTGAGTGCGTCCATAGTGTCCCTTACAGAAATGTCTCCACGAGGGACTGGATAAGGCTCATGGTGTCCGCGGCAGAGCAGAGTCGTGTAGCCAGATCCACAAGTCTTACCTCTCATGGCTTTAGATTTCTCATCTTGCCTATGGAGGCTTCCTAACCAGAACAAGAACCAGGAGTTCTTGGAACAAGTTCTAAGACCTTACAGCGTTGTGGTCCTTTAGCATCAGTTTGTCTAGAAATTATATTTGTGCACAGGTGCGGACCTACAAAGATGAAAAGCAAGGTTTCTCGACACCAATTCTGAAAAAAAACTTTTATTTACTGATGTGAAGTGTTATTTTCAATTATACGATGTTATAGTTCTCAAAAAAAAAACCCTCTATTTGTTCTGTGTATGTTCTTTGGTGGATTGGAATCATTTATTAACGTAAGGGTATGTTTTGTTTTACTTGTATCAATACATTATATTTTGTTCTTTTTAAAGATGGTGTGGTTATCATTCAGCATTGGTACATGCCTATATTAACCTAGAATTATTTTTGAGAGCATTCTAATTTTTATCTCTGGACTATTTAAATCATTCAAATACCTATCTTTTCATTGAAAGTTTAATAGAGTGCACCAATAAAACAGCACCAATAAAACACCAGTCTGATGGATTTTAAAGGATAGATCTTTGATTTCCTGTTGAAATTCATTGGTTTTTCTTACTTTTCTTGAGTTAATTTGGATAACATATTTGTGTAGTAAGAAATTAATTTTGCTTGTTTATTATACTGACATAAAGTTACAAATTGTTCTCTGTTATTTTATCTTCTTTTAATCTGACCTTATACCTTCCTTTCCATCTCTGACATTGTGTTCTTCTCCTTCATTATTTTTGGTGCTTAAATATAATATTATTTTGCTGTGGTTGAATTATATGATCTAAATAATTTCTTTTTGTGATATATTATGATCCCTTAAAATACTCAGTGATACTCTGCCATAAACAAGGATAAACTTGAGCAATTTGTAGGAAAATGGATACACTTTGAGACTATGATTTTACATGAAATAAATCAGACACACAAGCTTAAATACTGCATGGTTTTTCCTATGTGAAACACCCAAAATATAAATAAAGAGCAAAATAAAACATAAATAGGAAAGAATGGTGGGAGTGGGAAGAAGAAGAGGGGAAAATGCAACCAGGAGGGAGGACAGGGAAAGAGGACATAAAGATTATTAAAATGAAGGAAAAAAAACTTATTAAAATGTGTTATGTACATGCACCAAGTCCTCAAAATGAATGTAATTATTGCATACTGCAGACTTGTACCAAAAATCTAAGTAATAATAAGCATTTTTCTTCATAGTCAAGGAATAAAAAATATGTTGTGTTTTTGTACAAAGAACACAAGTACTCTTGCAAACTTCATTGTGCATTAATATTTTCTATGTCTTTGCCTTGTACTGCCAAGCAGTAGAGTGTATTGGTTAAGAGCACAGGCCCTGGAGTGATCCTGCATATCTTTAAACCTCAACTCTACCCATTACTGGTTACGAGCTTTGTACTGTCTAGTTAGACACTAAAACCCCCTCTGGGCCTAGTTTCCCCCCTATAAAATAGGCTAATAATAGTACCCACTTCACAGAACTGGGGTGGAGGTCGCTGAATTAATGCATGTGAAATGCTTGGTGCTTGAAAAATGTGTCAGCACAAATATATTTAATCAAGCTGTGTGACCCAATTTGCTTTCTTTGATGTGCTGGAGATTCAGGTGGGAATGAGACACACATTGCTCTTGAAGAAGGACATTCCAAAGACTTGTCAGCAACTCCTTGGTGAGGGGAGCATGCACACGTACATGCATGCATGTGTGTGTGCGTGTGCGTGTGCATGTGCGTGTGTGTGTGCGTGTGCGTGTGCGTGTGTGTGTGTGTGTGTGTGTGTGAATCAGTGTCCTGCTATCCCATGCCACCATCTCATACTGCAGTGTACAATGTGAAGGCCTTGGGCAGCCCATTCTAAATTGCTTTGTTGGGTGTCTCAACCGATTCTTTCATGATGCACCTTATGTGCTGGACCTACATGATTAGCAACAACAGTAATATTTTCAAATATGCTAATAATATCAAGAAAAAAATAATACTTATGATTGCCAGTACTCATCTTAGTTTTCTCTTTGCTGAGACAAAATACCCAACCTCCAAAGTTAAGGGGGCAAAGTTTTATTAGTACATACTGTATAGAGGTTTCAGTCTATAGTCAGCTGGCTCCAAGGCAGGGAGGCTTGGCAGAAGGCCACCGCAGAGGAGAAAACAATTCATGGCAGGCAGAAGACAGCAAAAACAAGCAAGCAAGGAACCTTAGCTACTCTATCCAAGCTACTGGGATTAGGTGGTGCTGAGCCAATCATTGGGCTGATTTAGTAATCATCCACCCTTAATCCCAGCAGCAAACACTAGATTCTGCCATCTCTGACAAAGTACCACCTATGACCACACAAGGCTTTGCAGGGACATCTAGATAAAAGTCATCACAGTGCTCTGTGGCCAGGATCCCCAGGAACACAGTGGTGTTGGACCAAGTTGGAGCTGTTAGCAAGGAGCCTCTGGGGTCGTCTAGCCTGGGTGCCTGAGATCTGCAGGGAGGGGTGTTGTCCTCTGGAAGGGCGCTCTCCTGGTGGGAGGGTCGCCTCTGGAAGGGGTGATTTCCTCATGTCAAGCAGCAGATCAGCAGTGTACAGGGCTGCGTACCTCAGCGACTTGCATGTGCATGGGTCGTGATGCAGGCTATTACAAATGTTAAAGTAACCGTTGCTGCATTTTTTCATAAATGTGTTACAGATGTACATTAGAAGACAGAGTAAGCCTAGGCATCTCCAAGGCCTTCTGGTCCACATTGTTATTCACAAGTCAGTTTCTTGCAAATATTTTTATTGCATATTCAAATCAGCCCACCATTCTGCAAGTAACAGACAACTCCATTTTAAACAGAATGGCTTCTTTTTCCTTTCTTTTCTTTTTTTTTGTTTTTTTGTAAATTCTAGTATGAACATTTAACCAGAGATCTACCCTCATAGCACATTTTAAAGTAAGTAATACAGTGTTGCTGCCTACAGGCATGTGGATATGGCCTGGCTCCAGAGAGGACTTTGCTTTTCACACCGGGAAGTCTGGCAGCATGTGTGGGTCAGGATGGCCTGGAGGCTCAAGGCTTCTGGGACCAGCGTGACTGCTGCTGACCTCCCCCTACCTGTGCTGGAGGCCTGTCAGCAGCCCCCTGGGAACACCCACACTGTGCCTCCAGACCAGAGAAGGGAGGGCGGAGCCCAGCTCCCCCATCTTGAGCCTGAAGAGGGTCCCTGTGCAAAGAATGTGGAAGGCCAGAGTGCTGTGGTTGGTGCGACCAAGGAAGGATCTTATTCCTTCTTATTTCTTGCTGAACTTATCCCTTGGTATTTTGTTTTTGTCTACTGTTAATGATGCCTTTTCTTCTATTTTCTAACAATGCTATTAAAATGTGAGCACTATTGCTTTCTACATACTTCTTTTATAATTTGTTGATTAGCTGATACCTTAATATGTCCATTAACTCAGTGGTCCAGGTATACAAGCTTGCAATCTGCATATACTTATTTTTCTTCTGAGCAATATGCGTATTTTCATATTTAATTTTGTACCCAGTGGCATTGCTTAGAACTTTGGAAGACATTTTTGAAAGAAATGATTGTGGAAGTCTTTTTTCCATTACTGGTTTTACTAAGAAAATGGGTTAGACCTGTCTGACATTGCTGTACAGAAGAACCCGCGAGGATGCACAGGTGGTAACCAGGATCCTCTGAGGTGCTCTGTGTGGTTCTTAAATGACAGAGTGGCCTTAGGTGCAGGCCAGAAGCTCTTGAAACAGGCATAAAAGTCACATCATGAGTTAGAATCTGGACCACACATGATCTTTCAGGCCCCTAAAGTAACAGATGACATTTTAAATCAGTGTTTTCCTTCCTGCCCACCATGACCCTGTTCTATAATCTCCTCATTGCTGGGAATGAACTTAGCTCAGTTCTACCCAGATTTGTACTTGGCAATGAGCAGCAGGAGGGTTACCACAGAACAAGCTCTCTGGGGAGACAGCCCTCCTGGCACCCTGGACATCCATGACACCAGCCTGTGAGAAGCAATGGCATGGATACCAGAGGGTACCTCAAGGACCTTGGATATGTATGTCAACTACTAGCACATGTAAGGAGGAGTATGAACATGCAAAGGCCAACTGCTTTTCCATTTAGACATGGCAAGTCAGGGTGGACAGCACTTGAAATTCCTTTTTATCTGCACCCCTGCCTAACTAGCTCCTTGGGAGCAAGGGCTGTCTTTTTCACATTGTGACGAGAACTGCCCACAATCTGGGTGCTGAGAGCATATGCAGTGAGAGCATGTTGGATGGCTATGTGCGTGCTGCAGATGCCATGGCTCAGACAAAACAGACAGGATGTGACCTCAGAGAACTCAGGACACTTGTGCAGCCTGTTTTCCAGAAAGGAAGCTTGGTAGAATTTCTTCCCAGAGGAAAAGCATCTAGAGGTGGCTTCCAGTCTTCCTGCCTTTGATTCTAACAAACATCCACGCAGTTTTCTCATGCCCACACTCCCCAGCAGCGAACTCTAGAAGACCTTTTGTAACTCAAGCCCTGAAGTCCCAGAGTCCCATACTCGGCTTCTCTCTGACTCTCATCGCAGGGCTCTGGCATCCACCTGGACCCCTTGGTGTAGATTTGGGAATCTTCATGCACCGTGGCTATGCCTCTGGAAACAAGTCTCTAATCATGATCCCAGAGTACCATCACCTTGTGAGCAAGTGGGATTGTCAGGTCTGGTGGTGTTCTGGCTCTCTGGGGGAAGTAGATGTGTGCATACACACAAGTGTGTCTGTATACATGTCTTCATCCAACATATATAAAAGTTTACCTTTTACTGACAGGAAGGGCACCTGGTGCACTATTTACAAATAATAATATACAATAGTGCATTTATAAATTCCATCTAATCCATTGATTCTCACAGAGTGGTTCCATTGATTTTTGGAGGAACTCCTATATTCTTATGAAGCATTTAGGTCACAATTTGATAAATGCAGCTGCATCCCAACCCTAACAGACTCACACTCACCACATCAGACAGGTGACTTTGTGTTACACTCACTTTCTCACACAAACCACATTCATTAGACTAAAACTTGCTCTTCTGCATTAATTTTAATGCATTATTAATATTTTCTCTATTACTTTCTACAGTATAGAATATCTTTAAGGTGATAAGTCCAGCCCTGGCTGACTGCACTCATGCTTTAGGTTCTTCTAGCAGAGATGATTTTGAGCTATTACTGGAGCATCACTGAAGGCAGAGTTGGGGAGAGAGGCAGTCATTACCTGGTATTTGCACCATATGGATACAACCTACATGGCATATGAACTACCAGAACTAGTAAAACATATGAACTACCAGAGGGGATGAATTTTGAGTATTGAACTTTCTGTTTTTAGTAAACTTTATTTAATTGTAATTTTACAAGATAGTCTAAGATAATGGCTGTTTTGACAATAGACTCTAATTTCAGAAAACTTAACAGTAAGATCTGACAAGCTGATAGACAGTTCCAACACACTGCTGTCCAGCATCCTCCACATCACAGAAAGGCTAAGCTTGAAGAACCTTAGCAAAGACTTGTACAATTCATGCTTCTTATGGATGGAGAAACTGCAGCCTCAGGCTGTCTGACAACGAGAGGAAGTCTAGTGTTCTGGACAGCTCTGAACAGCAGGTCCATGTTGCCTGCTCTGGGCCTTGCTCCTTCTTGTGTGGCCCCAGTAGGTCTTGGGAGCCTATGGAAATTCAGAATCTCAGGTCCCACTCAGACCTGCAGGGTCAGGATGATAAATGCTCCAGGTGACTCGCACACATCAGCATTTGAACTTTAAAGCGGTAGCTCTGATACAGGTTATCCATGACAGTCTCCTTTATTGGGGGTTATGAGGGATTGACCAAGGGCCTTTACTCTGAAGTATCCCTCAGCCCTTTAAAAATCTTTTAAATTGGTTTTATTTTGAGACAGGGTCTCACTAACCCTGTAAACTGCCCAGGCTGGGCTCAAATTTGTCCTCTCAAAGTGCTGGAATTATAGGTGTATTACACCAAACCCAGCTACCTGGGGTATAAAAATTCTCATACTGTGTCCCACCTTCTGAAATTGCCAAACCTAAGCATAGATGTTTTTAAAAGGTCCCCAGATGATTTCTCTGTGGAGTCTGGGCCAAATTCTCTCCAGGACTCCCAAAGCTGCTGAGGCTGACTTTTCCAGAGAAGCGAAATGTGGTGACCATACCTGAAGGTGGTCTGGGTGGTGGCTGGAACTAGGTGGGAAAGCTGCCTGGAGCATGGCCATGCCTGAAACTCTCAGAAGCCCTGTCTCCTCCTGAGCAGCAGGGACAGGACTCTCAATGCATCCACACCAGTGCCCTGTGCCCCTGGAAACTGAGAAATGGGGAGGCTGCAGAGGCAGTGAGCAGAGATGGCCTCCTGCCAATTTATGCTGCCATTTCTGCACTAGTCTTCTCTCTTCACTCTAAAGAGACCCCATTGTGGGTGTCTTCCACATAAAGGTAGCAATATTTTGATTGCTGTCTTCCTATCTTCCTCTAAAGACTCATAAGGAAATGGGTTTGTCTTTTAGATTTAAAGCACTTTATAAAAATACTCCGCAAGTATTTCAGCAAAAACAAATATCCCTAAATAGCTGCCCCATGCAGTAGAAGTCATGATCACCCGTGTTCTTCCAAAATGCTGAAAATAGTCTTGGCTCTTGGCTCTCTCTGCAGAGTGTGCTTATTTAGCTAACCTAGTTAGAAGCTGTGAGCTTATGCTTTTGGGTCCTGTAAGAGCCTTGTATTTTAAAGATAATCTTATCTAAAAACCCACTCTTTTCCCAAAGGAGGCTCAGAATATGCAAATCTCCAGGAGCTGACCCTATACACAGTGCCTGGAAGGGCATGTAGTGGATACAGACCAGGGAAGGGTCTGCATAGATGGGCTGGGGTACACCCCTGATGCATCCACTGGGTTGCATTCCCCTTCTCGACAGGATGGAGCCACTGCATAAGTGTTTCCTAAGGCAAAGTCTCTGAGTTTTCTACCATTCCATTAGAACAACAGATGTGGTGGACCAGTCTTGTATTTCAGTCTGATTCCTGCCATGACCTCACAGCTCTGTAATTAGTATGTGGAGTGGCAGCCATGCTCAGCTCACTGTAACTTGCCAAGTCAGATGGACAGTTATTTACCAACCCCAGTGGGATGATGGTTGGGGTGGGAGACCCAGCTGCTGGTTCAGGTCCAAGCCAGAGCTATGACAGGGACCCCTCAGCAAGGCAACCAGCTGCCAGAGTGCTGGGAGCTGATGCTGGGGCAGAGAATGGCAGGTGAGCGTGGTGTGGAGGAGCAAGGGTGAAGTAACCTTGCACTCTTGCATCCTTGGCTAGGCTGCCTATGCATGGACACAGATGGGCCAGGCTGCTCCTGGTAGGCATGGGGCTCTCTGAAGAGCTAAGGGAAAAGGAAACTGTGAAAGCATGGCTTTCTTTACCACAGGCATAACATGCCTACAGAGAAGAAAATAGAAAGAGTGCACAAATGATACAGAGTAAAAAATGACCCAAAGCCACCACCCTAACAAACCATTTTACACATTAACCCCTAAAAGTCAGAGATTTACTTGATCCAGTCACAGAACAGATATGCTTTTAAAACGTTGCTCTCTGAAAGTAATCAAAAGCAATTGACATTTTCACTAAAGATTGGCATGAAAAGCAGAGGGGATCCAGTTTAAAACATAGAAACACTAAGTGCATGGCAATACCTCAAGCCTGACAGATCTCCAAGTGCACCCGGTTCCCTTCTCATCACCCCTAACACCAGCACAGACCTCAACATCAGGTGCCTGCCCCCACCCCTGCTTTACAGCTTCTCTTTTCTTCTAAAACATAAGTGTTTTTCTCTCATTCCAGTATTAAAGTATTCAAACTCATTTCCCACCTTGGGCTTGTCATTTCTGTGCACTATGAAGTTCTGGCTGGGAGTTCTGCCCAACAAGCACATTCCTTCTCCAGAACTTGGGGGTACAGAAGGAGTTCCCCAAACCAAAGCACCTAATGACAAAGTGAATATTCTTTCATTATTTTCCCTTATTTTACTAAGGGAAGGAAAAAATACTGGAATTGCCCACAATCTAACATGTCTCAGGAGAAACAATCTACAAATTTTTATATGCATTTTTTTTTACAAAATTGAGATTATACTGTAAATACAACTGTTTCTATTGTGGTCTGTGAACTTTACTTTATCTTCTTCCATCCATCTATTCATTCATTTGTATTTTTTTAGCAAATACTTATACACTTGATCCTACCCAAAAGGCCAAGAAATGATATAGCAAATATTTATTGTAGGCTTAGTATGTGCCAGGTATTGTCACCAGGGACTTAGCAATGAACAAATAGACCCAAACCAATGCCTGCTTAAATCTTAGTCAGTATAAAGACCTGGGCAGTGTGAAGGGAAGGGTATGGACATACCATGTTAAGCAACCTAACAGTGGTCTGGAGCTCTGCGCTGAGGACTGCCCACTTCTCAGTGAGATGCAGTATGGACAAAGCTGGGCCGAGCAGCCTGAGGTTCAAGATGAGACCACCCTACAGGTACCACTGGCAGAAGAAAAGCTGGAGATGGACTTGGCATTTTCCTGGAAGTGTAAGCACATGGGTATTGCCAGGAGTGGTGTGGGGGCAGAGAGAGAGAGAAGTCGGGGTGGTGCCTGAACCCTGGGCAGTCAGAGCAGCCTGAGCCTATGTAGGATGCTGGTGGAGACCAGAAGGGGCTGAGGGACTTGATTTCAGGAGTGTTAAATGAAACACTTTAGCAGCCCAAGTGGAGAGCAAAGAGGTGTAGTTGAGAACAATATTTTCCTATGTCAGTAAATATTTGAAAATATTGTTTTAAATTCAAAAAACATAGAAGGGGACATAATGAAAATTAGGTTTGTTTTCCATTCCTCTACCCACTCACCCGTGTCCCTGGCCAGGATGTGTTCTACCAGCATTCTTACACCAGTCCAGATTCTGCGGGTTCCTTGCATAGGCTCGTGTTTCCCTTCATCCTGACTGTGTGAACAGTCTCCTCCCACGCACCTGTCACCGGCTGCATGTCTGCCATTGGTCCTCTTCCACTGTCCTGTCTAGTGAAGTAAATTTTTGCATAAATTTCCTGAAAAGACATAAAAGGCATGGATACCTTCAAAGTGAGAGGGCACCATCAGGTACAGGATGTTCCTATATTATGGTAAACAATTCCTTTTATCTATTTAGAGTTAGCTTGCCTGACAGTATGTGACTTAATTCACGTAAGTAATTATGTAACAACCTGCTACCAGCCTTGTACTTCCTACTTGCAAACTGTATTTAAACTGAGCCCTAAGCTGAATCCTGGCTGGTGATTTGGAGCTGATTCCTAACAACCTGCTACTCTTCAGTGCAAACAGACTTCCGTTCAATTTGATATTAGTTTTTCTGCAATAATATAGTAAGCCTACAAATGGGAGTTTAGAAAGAAAACCCATAGTGCTTTCTCTTTGAAACAGGAAGTGCAGAACTGCCCAGGGGCCTCATCCTCTCTTATTCATGCAAACTCATGGGTAAGAAGCCAAATGCCCTCTGCACAAGCTCAGGGTTGAGACCTGATCTATTCCTTAAAACAATTGCTTTTCAAGAAATGGCATTTCATCAAAAGCTGAATTTTTTCCATATTCTTGTGAAAAATGAACTGTACTTGGGAAAAAAACACGGAATGTAAACTCTTTTTTTATTTTAGAGCCATAAAAAAACAAAATTTCAAACTACAATAGTTAGAGGGTAACAATGATATACACATTGTGCATTGTTATCTTCAAGTCAGTTACCGAGAGTGCAAGACATCTGCATTTAATCATCTGAACAATACTAGCACAAACTTTCTCTTCAATCAGTTCAGAGGAATCAGTAATGTAACTATCTTAACTATCTTTTAGGTTTATAGTTAACTATCTTTTAGGTTTATAGTTTCCTTCAGCTTCTTACACTAGTGAGACAATGCACATTTACACACGCATGTCTGATTTATTTCACTAATCAGTATTGTCATGGTTTATGTCGGTGGCCCCCAGGCCTCATATATTTGCATTGTACATTTGTGACTGGTTCATTGTCTAGTGCTTGGATTGGTGGTGTCAGTGCTACATCCTCCTAGGGGGGTGGAGCCAGGATGTGATGTAATGGCAGGAAGAAGGTGTGTCTCTCTCTTGCCAGTTTCTGCCTTGCTGCTTGCAGCCACCATGAACTGCGGCCCCACCATGGCACCCTGCCTTGGCGCCAACTGAGTATGGACTGAAACCTCCAAAAACTGTAAGAAATAAAACTTTCCTTTTCCAACTTTGGGCATCAGGTATTTTGTCTCAGCAATGAGTAGAAAGTAACTAAGACAAGTATGCTCTCAGGTTGCATCCATTTTGCTATAAAAGTCTCCGGTCTATCTTTTTTATGGCTAAGTAGTACTCCGTTGTATAAAAATACCACATCTTGTTTATCCATTCCTCAGTTGATGGGCATTTCAGTTGTTTCCAGGATCTGGTTATTACAATTTATGCTGTTATAAACATGGGTGCACATATATCATTGTGCTATGATGTTTTTAACTTTTCTCAGAAGATACTCAGTAGGGTATCTTCAATCAGACCTCCAATCCTAGTTTTTTAAGGAATCTCCACACTGATTTCCATAGTGGTTGCACCAGTCTACACTCCCACCAATAGTGGAGAAGAGTTCCTTTTTTCCCACAGCTCTTCCAGTGTTCGTTATTGGTTGATTTCTTAATAATAGATTGATTTCTTTCTGGGATGAGATGGAGTTTCAGTGTTGTTTTAATTTGCATCTCTTGAATGACAGTGATTTTGAACACTTTTTCATATATTTATTTGCTATTTGTATTTCTTCATCTGAGAAGTGTGTGTTCATCTCAGATGCCCAGTTTTGGGTTAGGTCTTTAAATCTGGGAAGACTGATTTTTTTTTTTAGTTCTTTATGTGTTTTTAATAGTAATCCTTTGTCTGAGAAACAGCTGGGAAACATTTTCTCTCATATTGTGGATTGTCTCTTCACTCTGTTGGTGGCTTTTCATGCTGTACAAAAGCTTTTTAATAAATGAGATCCTAGTTGTTGATTCTTTGTGGCAGTTCCTGTGCAATCAGGGTTTTGTTCATAATATCTTTGCCCACATCTATGTCTTCAAGGGTTTTACCTTCTCTATCTTGTAGTAGATTTGTTGTTTCTGTTTTAATATTTAGACCCTTGATCCATTCCAAATTTAGTTTAGTGCATGGTGAAAAATATGAGTAAAACTTTAATCTTCCACAGAGCCAGTTTTTCCAGCACCATTTATTTTTTTTTATTTTGAAGAGAATAAAACCAAATGAGAGAAAACAAAATGGGGTCAGTCAAAACAAAAGGATGGACATAGTACATGACTTAAAACCAAAATACAGGGTAATCAATAGTTACCCTAATGTCTATTGTTGTCTTTAATAGAATTGTCCATATCATTAGGGGTAATAAAATTGAACATAACAGTACAGAGCAAAATCAATAAAACAAATCATTGGAGACATTATAGGACTTCAAAAGAAGATAATAGACATGGGTATCATAGTGAATCTTATTGACTTCAAAGTAGTTGCCTATATCCTTAGACTTGATACTATCAAACAAAACACATTTGAATAAAATCAGTCAAAACAAGACAGTGATCAAACAAAACAGATTCAAATAAAATCAGTCAGTACAAGACAGTGAAAGCAATACAGAGCTTCAAAATCAGTTACTAGGAAATCAAAAATGGTTACCATAGGGTATCCTGCTATCTTTGGAATAGCTGTCCATGCCATCAAATCTAGTACAAGTAGACAAACTGGAACAGAACATAACCAAACTAAACAGAGCAATGAAAACAATATGGGTTTCAAATCATGATACAAGATTAACAATGTCCACTGCCTTCCCTTTTTAGATAATTCCTCCCCTTTCACTTTCATGGGGTGTATTGTACATTTTGTATCCCACTAACTCCTTTAGCTTTTAGATTAGGAAGGCAACCCGCTATTTAACTAAGTGATTCTGGACCTTTTTGCCCCTGAGCATGATTTCAGGTTGTATTTAGTTACCTACAAGAGTCTCAAGGTTTTCCTTCCTTATAGCTGAGTAGCTCTCCATTGTATAAAAGTGTTATGTCTTTCCAATCAATCTGAAGATGATGGGCTAACTAACCCCACTTTTTCTGGTTCCCTGTCACATAGAGCTTTGTTTTCTCATCTTTGACTTTCAGTCCTTAAACCCTCTTTCAGGTTAATTATATTTCTTAGAGCATTTTGATGGACCCTATCTCCTGATCCACTCTGCCTATATTTCTTTTTATTAGTGTATTGAGGCTATCTATGTTAGTGATTATGGCCAACCTTCTGTACTTAATCTCTGCCATGCTATTTTTCTGCCATTGGTTGTCTACTTTTCCCCTTCATTCCGCTGTCTGCCCCATTCAGTGAGCCCCTTCTGCCACTGTGCCTGAAACCATGGTCTTTTTTCTCTCTCTCTAGAATGTCCTTCAGTATTTTTTATATGGTTGGATTGGTGATCATGAACTCCCCCAGTTCCTCTTTGTGATGGAAGCATCTTGTTTCTCCATTAATTTTGAGAGGCAGTTTTCCAGGGTACATCAATCTTGGTTGGAGGTTATTTTCTTTCAGGGCTTGGAATACTTCATTCCAAGCTCTTCTTGATTTGATGGTTTGCGTTGAGAAGTCTGTTGTGATTCTGATGGGTTTTCCTTTATAGGTGATCTGTTTCTTTTCTCTGACAGCTTTTAATATTCTGTTCTTGTGTTGGATTTCTGTGATCTTGATTATTGTATGTCTGGGTATAGATCTATTTTGGTTATAGCTGGCTGGGGTTCTGTATGCCTCGTATATCCAAATATCATTTGCTTTTCCTATGCTTGGGAAGTTTTCTTTAATTATTTATGTAAATAGCCTTTGTATTTTATTTGTGTTTACCTCTGCTTCTTCACTCACATTTTTTATTCTTAAGTTATAGATCCTTTTGTTATCTTTTAGCCTTTGCATTGTTACTTACTGGTTCCTTGTTCTTTTTGAGAGACCTTTCCTTTCATGATTGTAAGTTGCAAATCTGTCTTCAAGGTTTGATAGTCTATCTTTAACTTCTTTCAAGCAGTTTTGCCAGATTTCAATGGAGTTTTTAATTTCCTGGTAATCTCTTTGAATCCATTTCATGTATTCTAAATTTTTTTATATTCTTCATCAAAGGTTTCCCTCCTTTTTCTATGCTCCTCTATTCTTCCATCTGTGTCTTCTTGAGAGGTGCTTAGCATTTCTTTTATTATTTTTCTTCTATCTTCCTTTACTTGTACTAATATTTCTGTTTTAAGTTCTTTTTTGGTTTCACACAGTTGTTTCTTTATGTCAGATGCTGTTACTTCAGAAACTGCAGGTGTGCAACTCCCCATCTCTTCTGTGTTTACCTCTCCTGGGCCAGTACTGCTTGGGTTGGAGGCTGGAGACTTCCTTTTGTTTCTTCCTCTTGTCATGTTCCTAGTTTCTTCCAAACAAGTGGGTAATGCAGTCCCTGGCACTTACTGTATTGGTTATAATTACTGTGAAGAGTGCTGGCTAGGGATTACTGCTTTCCCCAATCTGCTGTTGACTACTGTAGTATAAGCAGGGGTGGGGTAGGCTGGCCCCTCCCTTCTGAGCTGGTTAACCACTAATAGTCTTCACCATGTTAGTGTGTGCTGCATGGTCGGGGTTGGTTAGGGATAGCTTTAGGGAAACCTCGGCCTTGGCTATTGGATCATGCATGGGGGTGGGACTCAATCCAAGCAATTTTCACCAATCTGCTCTGCACTAAGTGTGCTTGAATGAGGCTGACTGCAGTTCTGGTTTGGAGTTTATCCTGCCTGACTCCAAAATGGTGCCCATCCAATTGCCCACTCTCACGGGAGGATTGAGTCCCCCACATTCACCCCAAGCCAGTGCAGTTCTCTGGTCTGCAGCTCCCCTCTGTGACTGAGTCCTCCTGTTGAGGCCTTCAGGCCTGCCAACCCCCAACTTCACTGTGACCATACATTTCCAATTCCAGTGGTGCTTCACACCCAGTGAGATTGGCTCCCATGAGAGCATGTCTGGCTACTGCCTTCTGTTTAAGTTTTTCTTTCCTTTTCTTTCTTTCTTTCTTTCTTTCTTTCTTCTTTCTTTCTTTCTTTCTTTCTTTCTTTCCTTCCTTCCTTCCTTCCTTCCTTCCTTCTTTCCTTCTTATTTCACTTTAGTTTCTTCCTGGGTCAAGAGGATCCATTTTTTTTTTCCTTCTGGTGTTCTCAAGAATGCTATATTCCAGCATCTGGGCTGTTTCTCTCAGAGAGGCTTTTCACTTTGCTGCTTATTGTTCTGCCATCTTCCTATGTCCAGCACCATTTATTAAAGAGGCTTCTTCCAGTGACTATGTTTAGCACCTTTGTCAAAGATAAGGTGGCTTAGTGTGTCTGGAGTTGTTGCTGCATCTTTAAATCTGCTGCACTGGTCTTTGGACATGTTTTTTTTTTCAGTACTATGCTGTTTTTATCACAGTAGTTTTATAGTATAATTAATTTCAAGTCATGGATTGTGATACCTCTTGTCTTGCCTTTGTTGCCTGGGATTTCCTTTGCTATTCTAGGTCTCTTCTGGTTCCAGATAAATTTTATGTTTGTTTTCTTTAATTCTGTGACATAAGTTATTGGAACTTTGATTGGGATTGCATTGAATTTGTACAACAATTTTGAGAGTATGACCATTTTCACTATATTGGTTCTTCCTACCCAAGAGCACAGGATATCTCTCCACTTTCTAATATCTTCTTCAATCTCCTTTTTCAGAGTACTGTAGTTTTCAAAATAGAGTTCTTTTACATCCTTCATTAAATTGATTTCTATATAGTTCATTTTTGGGGGTGCTATTGCAAAAGGTGTTATTTGCCTGACCTTGACTTTGTAGTTGGCTATGCTACTGAATTTGTTTATTAAATCTACCAGTTTTTTAGTGGAGTTTTTGGGGTCTTCTATGTAGAGTAGCATGTCATCTGCAAATAGAGGTACTTTAATTTCTTCCTTTCCTATTTTTATTCCATGTATTTCTTTCTCTTGTCTAATTGCTTTGGCTAAATTTTCCAGGACTATGTTGAACAAGAGTGGAGACAGTGGAATCCTCCTTGTCTTCCTAATTTTAGAGTAAAAGCTTTCAGTTTTTGACCATTTTGTATAATGGTAGCTGCTGGTTTCTCAGAAATAGCTTTTAACAGATTGAGATAAAGACCATATACTTCAGTTTTTTGTAGGGTTTTTAATCATGAATGGGTGCTGAACTTTGTCAAAAGCTTTTTCTGAATCTATTGAGATGATCATATGATTTTTTATCTTGGCTCTCTTAATGTGGTGTATTACATTTATTGATTTACTTATGTTGAATCATGCCTGAACCCCTGGGATGAATCCCATTTGATCATAATGTATAATTTTCTTGATGATTTGCTGTATTCTGTTTGCCAGTATCTTACTGAGGATTTTTGCATCAATGTTCATTAGGGAGATTAGCCTGTAATTCACTTTCTTAGTTGGGTCCTTTTCTGGTTTTGGTATCAGGGCAATGCTTGCTTCCAGGAATGAATTTGGGAGTATTGCTTCTCTTTCAATTTCATTAAAGAGTTTGAGAAGTAGTGGTGTTAAGTCTTCACTAAATTTCTTATAGAATTCAGCAGTGAATCTATCAGGGCTTGGACTTTTCTTTGTTGATAAATTTTCAATTATATCTTTAATTTCATTTATTGATATTGGATTATTTAGGATTTTTATATATTCTTTATTCTGCTTTGGTAATTCATGGGTATCTAGGAAATGTCCATTTCTTCTGTTTTCCATCTTGTTAGAACACGAGTTTTCAAAGTAGGTGATCTTCTGGATTTCTGCAGGTTGTGTTGTGATTTCACCCTTTTCATTTCTAATTGCATGAATTTGAGTCTTTTCTTCCCCTTTTTGTTTTATAAGGTTGGCTAAGGGTCTGTCAATTTAATTTAATCTTTCAAAGAACCAACTCTTCAATTTATTGATTCTTGTATTATCTTTTAGTCTCCAAGGCATTAATTTCTGCTGTGATCTTTATAATTTCCTCCCTCATACAAGCTTTTGGCTTCATCTGCTTTTCTCTTTCTAGAAGTATGAAGTTCACCAGTAAGTTGTTTATATGCACTTGTTGTTTTCCTTATATGGGTATTTACTGCTATATATTTCCCTCTTACGACTGTTTTCTTTGTGTCCCATAGGTTACAATATGTTGTACTGTCATCATTTATCTGTAGAATACTGTCTAATTTCTTCTTTAATTTCATCTGTGTCCCATTGGTTGTTTAGGATAGTACTTGTTTATGATGTTCTTGTGGTTTCTTTTGCCATGTATCCAATTTCAATGCACTGTGGTCTGATAGTATGCACAGGATAATTTTAATCCTTTTGAATTTGCCTAAGAATGTTCTATGAGCTACTATGTGCTCTATTTTGGAGAGCATCCCAAGTGCAGCTGAGAAGAATGTGTATTCTGATGTTGTGGGGGTGACACACTCTACTAACTACATTACTAACTACATTTAACTACATTTGTACAAATGTACTAACTACATTTGTTCAAAAGTTTGATCCAGTTCTAATATTTCATTATTGATTTTTTTGTCTAGTTCATCTGTCTTTTTGTGACAGTGGGGTATTGATATCTCCCAATTCAATTGTACCCCAGGGTTTATTTGATTTTTCATGTCCATTAGCATTTGTTTTATATAGTTGGGTGCACTGGTATTTGTTGCATAAATATTTATGCATATATATTTGTGATTGTTATCTCTTCCTCTTGGATTGTTCTGTTTATGAGGATGTGGTGAACTTCTTTGTCTCTCTTCATCAATCTTGGTCTGAAATTCACTTTTTCTTCAAATAGAATAGCTACTCCTACTTTTTTCTGGGTTTCTGTTACATGGAGTATTGTTTTCCAGCCTTTGACTCTCAGTCTATAAATTTCTTTTTGCATTAAATGTGTTTCTTGTATGCAGCATATTGTTGGATCTTGCTTCTTGATTCATTCTGCCAGTCTGTGTCTTTTGATTGGTGAATTGAGACCATTAACATTGATGGTTATAACTGATATGTATTGACTTGTCCTTGTCATGATTTTTCCTGTTGTTGGCTTCCCCCTTTTTTCCCTTCCCTCTAATTATCTGCCTTGCTTAGTGGATTCCTTTTGTTGAGGTTCATGGGGCTGTAGTCCTTATTATCTCTTTCTAGATGTCCTTCAGAACATTTTGGAGTGCTGGTTTGGTGGTTATAAATTTCTTCAGTTGTTATTTGTCATGGAAGTACTTTATTTCTCCATCAATCTTTTTTTTTATGCCAGGGATCAAATTCATGACCTCATGTTTGCCAAGCAGGCATTATGCCGCTGAGCTAAACCCCTGGCCCTTTCCATCAGTTTTGAAAGATAGTTTTGCAAGGTACATCAGTCTGGGTTGAAAGCTGTTTTCTTTGAGTTGAGAGTTTGTGCTGAGAAGTCAGCTGTGATTCTGATGGGCCTTCTTTTATAGGTAACTTGTTTCATTTCTCTAACAGCTTTTAAAATTCTATTCTTACATTGAATTTCTGGAATTTTGACTATGATATGCCTGGACATATATTTTTTTTGTCATGGCTAGCTGGAGTTCTATATGCTTCATTTATTTGTATGTCAATTTTTTTTCTCTACCTGAGAAGTTTTCTGCCATGATGTCTGTGAACATTTTTTTGCTGTCATTTGTGGTATTTCCTGCTTTTTCATTGAATCCAATCAATCTTAAGTTACTCTTCTTAGTCTCATCTAGCAGCTTCTCAATTGATTTCTCATGTTCCCTTTCTAGTTTTGAGAAATCTTTCATTTCCTGGTCACTCACTGAAAGCCTGTCTCCAATGTCTGAGATCCTGTCCTCACACTGGCCTAATCAACTTCAAATATTTTCAATGGAATTTTTATTCTCCTGGATATCTGCATGAATCTGCTTTATGGATTGCATTTCTTTTATTTGATGAGCTTCCCTAATTTTCTTGAGCTCATCTATTTCTTTGTCTGTATCTGGTCTAGCATCACTAAGCATGGTCTTTATGTTGGATATCATCTCTAGTTATCTGAGAAATTATATCTAATTCTATTTTTTCCAGAACCTCATTCAATTGCTTTGTTGTTGTCACTTCAGAGAGGCCTGGTGGGAGGCTTTCTGATCATCTCACCTCATTACCACCTGGATTTGCATTTGGTGAACTTGATGTCTAGGGCTGCATTTTGTTTAAGTGTCTGTTTCTTTTCTTTTCTTTCTTTCTTTTTTAAGTTTAATTCCTGGGGTGATGTTTGTAATTTGCCTATGGTAGGTTGCTTCATTGTTAGTATTTAGGACCCTTGGGTGATGACTACTTCTCTGAGGGATCTTCTAGGTATACTTGGTTTTTGGGTTTTGAGTCTGTTAGAAGATCTTAGCTCTTCAGTTTGTTGGAGATGGGAAATTGTTTGGCTCAGCCCCTGGTTATTTGGCACTGTGTCACAGTATTTTCTGTGACCCTTAATCAATCTTGGTTGTGGAATACCAGGACCAACAACTGTTTAGAACAATTAAGTCATGTTTGGCTGTAGTGACACCAATAGAATCAAACAGCCTAGAAAATAACAGACTGAGCTAACCCTTAATTTGCCATTTTTAACTATATAAACTAGATTTGTGGTTATATAACATAATCTAAAACAAG